>NNCF01126060.1:258712-382811 GCA_002313205.1 Laupala kohalensis
TTTTTTCTATATATATATATATATATATATATATATATATATATATATATATATATATATATATATATATATATATATAGTTCGAGGAAAGACTGGAGTATGTTGAAATAGCCATTAGTATCGACATATTACATAATTATTTAGATAACATAATGAAAACATCATTATAGTAGCCAACTGGCACAGTGAGAAACTTTTACCTGCCACTGGTTGTCGGAAGGCACAAATTGAGAAACTTCTTAAGTTTTACCCTTCCAGCACGGCACGACTAGAGATACTCCTTTACCTGTCCATTTGAAACAAAAGGTACCCATCTTAACCGCTTAGGTAGTCATTTTACCGTCTCCCTATTTGAAAGTCAAGAACATTTTTTGAGAGCTTTCAGTTGTCACTCTTTTTTAAGACGAGGTATTTTGATGTGTATGTCGCAGCCTGATAGGAAAATCAGCCTCTTTATACAGAGCCTAGGTAGTTTTATAAAAACCGACCAATGATGTATAAAACATTCATTCTATTAAATGGCTGAAGATTTTCACCCTCTTTATAAAGTAACTATTCATCGTCGCCATCTAATGAAATGGACTATATATTTATTATTATTATTATTTACTTCATAAAGAGATCGCCAGTAAATCGAAAACAGAACTTTTGGCTACTCGATAGGATTGACTGAAAGATTTTTGTACACTAAATTTAAATTTCCCTTTTGACTAAACATTTATTAATTTAATGCTTCTTCAACATGGGTGAAAATTTTAATTATGCGAACTATAACTTATCAATTTCTTCAAACCGTTCACGAATATTTTAGCCTCACAATGAAACACTCATGAAACTATGAAGACAACAAATGCCTCATTCAGAGCAGCTCTCGAGAGGGTGGCAGGGTATGAGTAATAGAGATTTGGAATTCCCGAAGTCGGCCCTTAGAAGGAAGTTTCTCAATTCGTGCCCAGGAATTAGTGGACTCTTTTCCAACCTTTTCTCGCAGTTAAAATAGTTCTGCTCTTATTAGCATGGGATAGTTTCTAGGCAAACTGTTTTTCTTCATTTTCCTGGTTTTACTAATGCACAAGCATTGTGATTTATTGAATACAATCATATGACAAATACGACCAGA
Organism: Laupala kohalensis; assembly: GCA_002313205.1. NCBI lineage: Eukaryota > Metazoa > Arthropoda > Insecta > Orthoptera > Trigonidiidae > Laupala > Laupala kohalensis. The sequence continues at coordinate 259,833 of NNCF01126060.1, forward strand.
TGATAAAAGGCATAGAGTTGGCAATCGAACTCGCTTTGTCGACTGCTTTGGTCGCAGGAGTACCAACCCCTACACCACCTATTCGCCTTCCACAATTGTACACCACTGTCACTCAGACCTAACCTCACTTCCCCAGGTAGATGACACAAGAAGGTTCACAGAAGAAACACGTGCGTGACAACGATTTATAAAGAAACCCCACTCGGTCTTATACTTACAAAAATGTAAGTTCATAAAAAATTGTGCACTACTGAAGTAAATTCTTTTCCCAAACAAAGTTTTTGTTTTCTTTTACCTTACCCTATTTTTCCGTGAAGTGTGATACTGATGATGATAATAATAATAATAATAATAATAATAATAATAATATGAATCATAAGACAACAATCATATGATTGTGCTTTCGGCAAGTCTCCATGATTCTAATACCAAATTATGGTAGAGTGAATGGATAGTAAAAGAAAAGGTTAACAAACCTTCAAACCAACATCCACGTATTAACAATACAAATTTATTGATATTCTGTTAATATTACAACAGCGAACTATTTTTATTATTATGTTACGAGTGAGTTTAATGTTAAATCCGCCTGTGCCTTAGGGCTCTTGATCACAATTGATGGGATGGTCTCATGCTTGCTTCAGGAGAGTAAATTAGTTTGTCCTCCACGTGGTCATACGCAGTTCGTAAATGCTTTTTTGATGAAAAATAATTATTTATAATGGCATGTCAAGCTTCGGAGTTTGAAGTAGCAGCGCAATACCAGTAACACATTCACAAAGTCAACATTTTAAAGACGAAAATAGACAAAGTCACTGCAAGAAAAATACTCTGCAGTCACATTCAAATACGTTGATAGTTATCACAGACAAAATTCAGACGAACCAACTCTGAATGTAAATCAAAGGCAATATTATGGAAAAAAATATCGCTGTCCATACACAGAGTGGAGTGTATCTACCAACGCAGTCCCGATAGAAAAGTCAACCCAACCCCATTTCGTTATCACGGCTAGAACTCCAATCTCAGGAACAATGCTCATAAATTCTCGAGAACGTGTATGTTAATGAAAGAAATGCGATACCAAGACATAAAAACAGTCGTCTCTCCATATAAATCAGTGTTGAGATAAACATTATAGCAGACGATAAGCAGAGTGAGTCACAGTCCAACTCGATCGCCATATATCGTCCAACCCTCCTTACTTCGGCCATCACACCCTTCTCTCTGGGAAATTCACCCTCTGCGTGTGACGACGAAGGGGCTGGTCAGCGGGGTGGACCTACACTAGTGGTTGGACGGCAACTGGCCAGGGCGGAGCCAATGGGAGAACGCCATTGTCCATCCTTAGCAGCAAGGGTGTTGGAGTGCATTGGAAGAATAGGGTGAATGCCAAGTTGTGCACTGGGTTCGCTCCAAGCTTCGGCATTCTTAATATTACTGAACTTTCTGGCTATCTGAAAAAAATTAAGTAGAACATAAATTAGATACTCGCACAATTTCACTCTTCAAACTTGCTTTAACACTATTTTTCAGTGAGTGGTGATTTGCGGTTGTATCAAATTTTGAGGTTTCCGTTATTTAACTCAAATTGTATGTTTCAAAATCAAATTATTATAATTTTTGACATAAACAGCACTAAAATCTGCGAGATATATATATATATATATATATATATATATATATATATATATATATATATATATATATATATATATATATATGATGTAGAGATAAAATCCATTTTAAATATTTGGAAAAGGGTGAAAGGAATACATAAAATTCAATACGACTGACCTGGTTCTATGAGCACATCTGCTAACGTAAAACTCATTTTAAGAAACGTTGCATGATCTACTTACACAACATCCCGCGTGTTAAGTGGAAAGGTGTAGAATATAATTCAAACACATGGGGGAAAATCCAAAAACACCTCGTTAAATAATTCAATGTCGAAATTTTTATTTCATTCTTCATTAAGGTTAACACAACGTTATTTCATTCCATGGCTGACCGAAAAGGAAAAACTGGTCCCTCCAAAATTTTAAGAAATCATGGAGCGGTGATGAATATTATGCAATATGCTTGTTTCGGAAGCATTTATAAAGCTATTCGCACCAACTTACGAAGAGTTGCGAAATTGCTTACTATATCAATTTTCACGTTTCTAAGTTTTTAGTTTCTGTCTTGTTACGTAATATTACATTCGATTTACATAATATTCATCACCAGATATAAAAGTGGCACTCAAAATGATATCACGCCAACTTCACACAATTTGCTTAATAAACGTATTTTTTAAATTTCTTTTGACTTTTGTCATCCCATCACCTTAGACTTCTGTGCTGTTTATTCGTCTACCGTACTGCTTTACGTACAAAACATATTTTATTTAAATATGGTAAGAACTTTCTTTTAACTTACTACTTCCTCTCATGTAAATTACGCCGTGTCACGTGTACTGCTGAATAACCTATCTTCTCTCCTCAGTGTAAATCACACAATCCCATAGCAAATGTGGTGATTCTCTCTCTTTTCCACACGGACATATCTCCTCTTGCGTCTTTCCTATTCGCGCCAAAAACATGCGGAAATCCTTATGTCCTATCACGAATTCCAGAAGAGATTTTCTTGGGTTAAACCATTTTCTATTCTTCCGCACAAATGTTACGTTTTTAATAAGCGCTTGTGTGACTCGTCCATTATCTATGTTCCACTGATTTTGCCATCCTCGCTGTAAAAATTCAAACAGTTTCCTCCTTCCACCTTTACCCTCATCTTTTATCATGTCACCATTAACTTCTATTTGTCCTTTCTGTCGCAATATCTTCGAGTATTTAACTTTTTGCACATGTAGTTCGATGGGTAATATCCCTGCTATCACATATAAGGCGTCTATGGAGACGCATTTGCAACATTCATAATTTATGTTCACCAATCTGTGCCCTCACACCACAAATCCATTTTCTATTTATAATCTAAGTCTTCTTATATCTAATATTCGCTAGACACCGCAAATATTTCCCACACTAACGTTCTAGTCCTCTTCTGCCTTATCAAAAATAGACTCCTTTCCTCGGCCTCGACACGCCGTTCTCTCAAAACATTGTGACTCTTCAAAAAAAAGCAGGGTCGCTCTACGACAAAAGCCGGGCGACATCCGTGCGCCAAAGTTAACAATACCGACAAGGGAGAGTTCCAATCACACATAACCTCACTTTCTATCGGGACGACCCGCTTGAAGTGACAAAGTCAAACATAGCTCTGCGGGATGTAAGGTCGCTGCTACTCCCTTTTTTTCTGCTGAATCCCACTCTCGCGAAAATGGCACGATCGGAACTCGTTCAGAGAATCCTTTTGTTCCGATTTCCAAAAGAATCGAACTATAAATCTCTACCGTAACCCTTTTTCGCGCGCACCGCTCTTCTTTTTTTTATTCTCGCGATCTTCGTTTCTTTTTCTGTCGGGGGACCCTTCGATTGATACAAATTTATAATAAATACCGAAATTATAACTAGGACGATCTGTATTTTGCGAAGGGTTCTTTTCAGACGGATACAAAAAAAGGTTGAAGGGTGTGTTAGGAGATTTTGTGCTGTCGGGGACAGTTTGGCAGGTACCCCTTGCTTCTGCGGGGTGCGTATTGTTGGAGCACGTCCCTGGAGGACCCTGTCTGGAAAGTGTCTGCCACACGCGTTGCTCTCAGTGGATACAGAGTTGTTTTTTTGTTTTTTTTTGTAGAGTAATATACAAACTCACTAAGAAATATTTTCTCTGAAATTCGAATTTTAAAGGAATGAATTAGAGTAAAATGTGTATTTTTTTCGACTTTCCGCTAAATATTTTAAACTTGTAAGGATCCACTATGGTATTTTAATGTAAACTTCCTATTTTTATCTACACTGTATACAGACGAAAGATTTTTGTGGTCGAGCAGGGTCGAGTAGAACAAATATAACTTTTAAGGGATACTGAAACTCCGAAGGAACAAATAATTTTTTAAATTATTAAATATTTAAATTTTAGTTTTATTGTTTGAGAGTTACAATTATTAAAGTTTCGCAAATATTCTGACAGAATGGTGAAGATATAAAATTTAGTTCTTGTGAAGGACTTTTTTGTTCGAAAAATGTATTAATATTTAAAATTTTAAATACCTTTTTACGTTAAATTCAGATTTCATATTCTCAGAAGATAAACGAAAATAAATCATTTTTAAACCTGCAAAAATATATTTACTGGTATATAAAAACACGACTTCGCTTGTTTATTCGTTACAATGAGCCTAAATCTAAAATATTTATAGACCTCAGGGAAACCGAAAAGGTTATTTTACAATTTTGATCTCAAATGTAAAAGAAAACTTTAAGTATTACAATTGTTACGTGTAGATGTTTCTAGAAAAAGTAGGTTCCCTTACTCGTCAGTTGAGTAAAAGAGTTTGGAATAAATCTTAAGCTATTTTCAATATTTATCCAGCAATCGCGAATTGGAAATTCACGGTATTTTTCGTGAAAGCACTTAATTTTTACAAGGCAATAAGGATTCACATCTTAAAAGTCAGTGTAAAATTCTTTCAAATCAGGTATTTATATTATTATTATTTTACACTATATCAAGAACCTCCTTTCAAAAAAAAAAAACACAATAACTACATATATGAAAAGGCAAAAAAACGGATCTAATAACGGAACACAGTCTTGGCACAGAACATGGCAAAACCCTCTCTACCCGATGACTCAGCACAGGTAGATACATCCCTTTCAGGGTCCAAAGAATTGCACAGCTACCTGAATTTCCCCGAAGCGTTTTGAAAGAAGGCAGCAAAGCATCCTCAAAAAGACGAACCCTTTCACGAACGGATGGAAGAAGGGTTGGGACGATCCTGGACGCGCGTTCCCACGAGGAATCATGAGAAGATTCGATGAATGCAATCGATTCGGAAGTCTGTTAAAGTTGCTTTCACTCCCGTTACTGGTTCGTATAAAAATACAACCTTCATTTTAAAAAGGAGAATACGTCAAATAATATTTTATCAATACTATTCTAATTATTAATATATCATTAAGAGTTATATTAATAGTAAAGAATTATTTAAAATATTTTCCGAATGATTCAAAGATTTGATTATAGTATTGATTTGTTCAATAAATTTTGGTCTTCTATTAAATACAAATTTGTGGGTGTTCTGTTGATATTTTCACAATACATGGGTAACTATTTTTATTCTTATCTTGTGGGAGGGGTGTTCAGAAATGATAAATCTGTATCTGCCTTAAGGAATGTTCGGAATTGATGGGATGGTCCCTTGCTTTCTTCCGGAGAGTAAATTATTTTGTTTGTCCTCCACGTGGTCATACACAGTTTGTAACGGCTTTTTTCACAATAAATTTATTATTATTATACTTCGGTTTCAAATTTTATTTTTATTTTCTGCTATTTACTCAAAACAAGGGATGTAAAATACTTTATTCACTAGGACCAATTTTCATATTGAGCTCAAACATGGATTACAATATCAAGTAGGTTCAACAGCAAACTATCACTATATTGCCAACATCGACTTAAAATTAATAATCTTTTAGATTTTAAAAAATGAAGAAAAATGGACACCTAGTTACCTCCAGTTCATCGAATTTTGATAGTTTTATCCCACTCGTATATAAGTAACTTACTTGTTTACTTTTTTTAGAAAATTTGTATTCGAGTTACCTATTTATTACAGTTGAACGTAAACTTAACTGAAATTTTAAAATTTGTAAGTAAATTTTCACAACTCTATTTGAAAAGTAGGTGCATATTTGAGTCAGTTAGACTACAGTGAATTAACCTGAGAAAAAAACAACCAATTTTCATATTGATTCGGTTTTTACTTTTCAATTGCACATAGTTTGTAAGGAAAGTATTGTTATCGGTCGAAAAAAAAATGTTTAAATATATTTTCGAATATTTGCGAATTGGTTCCTGGAGAGTCTATTTTCAAATTTTGGCACTGTCCAATGTCGTATGTGTGTATATGTGAGTATATTCATGTATAAATACATCGAATCCAAACTTGAGATTTTACTTTGAATGCGTCAGGAATAGAAGCCTATTTATGAACAGCTCATTCCAACTTCACTTGTCCACCGTGCTCCTCTTCCGGTTTTGTATAATTCAAAACTTTCAAAATATGTATAGAAGCATTTTGTTTCTTCACTTAATTCTCCGCACAGATTGCTAAACCGTATTTCTGTACTTCACACCGTTTTAGGGATACAACAACAACAAAATTATGCAAATTTGAGATCTTGTGAGCACCCTTTTTAGATCAGGCAATTGCAAAGAGTTTGATTGGGAAGATAACTCATGTAATCTGTACTTGAATGAGCTGATATGATGTGTGTATTATGTATGGCTGTGTGGACAAATATACCAAAACTGATTGAACTTTTAAATATGTCATGGCGTTTGAAAATTGTATTTCTTTATGATTTCTTTCCTGGAAGTGAATTTAAGTTTTCCTAAATTTTTGTTGCAAATTGGGTTGTTACGTGCTATGAGGTTTTTTTATGAATTACAATTGGTAAGTTTACTAGGGCACACTAGATTTTTTTTTCATAATTTTCAGTTAACTGGTTATTCCCGTAAGTCACTGATGATGATGATAATAATAACAATAATAACAACAACAATAATAATAACAATAATAATAATAATAACAATAATAATAATAATGCCACTTATGTCCAGACAAGACTGAAAAAAAATAGATCATATAGTCTCTGGCTGCCCAATTTTGGCTAAAATTGAGAACATCCAAAGACACAATAACGTTCGCTCCAATGTGGATTGGCACATATGTAAGTCCATAGGTGTACCCGACTTATGCAAGAAATGGTATGAACTGGTTGTATTGAACGGATAAATTACTATACTATATGACCAGCCAATTCGTACAGATAGAGCGGTTAAGGCCAACAATCATCATCTTTAGAGACCTCAGGGAAAGAAAATGTAAAATTGTTGATGTTAGTATACCATGTGATGGAAATCTTGTCTCAAAAGAGACTGTGATGTAGCTGAAGTATAAGAACTTGGCTATAGAAGTGAGTCGAATGTGGGGAGTGAAGACAGAAGTTATCCCCATCATCACAGATGAACTAGATTGTCTCGTTAGGGTTGAGAAAACATGAAAAGCTCCCATGTAAGATTAAAGATTGGGAACTACAAGAAATTGCCCAGCGAGGTACAGCCTGCGCAAAGTGTTGTAGGGATACACATTGGAGGGCTTGCTCCTCAGGAAGCTGGTTGCAATGTTGTACTCCCGAAAGAATGACACCTATCTTTGAGAAATAATAATAGATTAATTTTGTGGTTAGGCTCAAGCCATCAGGCCTGCTCTTCCGCCTTACCACAGTCATAAATACAATATAAACATTACATTAATAACAATATAAATACATATATAACAATCCTTACATAAATATATGCATTCGTGAACATAAATTATACAACAAAAATTGGTCTAGACCTATATTATTCCTCCAGTAAATTTAACTCAGCCAGGAGTATTTCCATTTCGCATATCATACCCAGCTTTCAACTCCATCTGCTCGCCTGCCGCCATGTTTGATGGACTATCGATGAGTCGCCAAAACGCCACCTTCTCGATTGAGTCCGCGCGCTTTCGACCATCCTTTTTGCTGACGCTGTCTTTTGTCTGCGAAGCGTTTGATGGACTTCCGAAAGGCTTTCTGCATGACATGTCATGACGAATGATCAAACGATGAAAAAAAAAAAAAAAAAAAAAAAAAAGAAGAAAGAAATCTTTGTGGCCTTAGAAGTGTACGTCGTACAGAAGAAAAGACCCTGAAGTGGTGGACGTTAAAATAGCGAGGTACTGCCATGAGCGTTGAGTAGCGGTGGGATTCAAACCGTATTTTGCTCAGATTATAAATTATTTTTTTTTAGGTTCGTGTCAAATATTTCCCGTGGAACGGTCTGAAAAAAGGTTGTTTTTTTTATTACAACCTGTTGATATCTATAAATAAATGATATTGTCAAAAAAGCAGTTACACGCTGCGTATGACTACGTGAACTGATTTACTCTCCGGAAGCAAGCAAGGGACCATCCCATCAAATTCGATCATAAGATTAAAAGGAGTTCAGTATTTGTTATAATATTAACAAAATACCAAATAATTTGTATTTAATAAAACACAAAGTTATTTCATAAGTAAGTATTATTATAAACCATAGATTATTTAGAAAGTATTCTGCTACATTAAAAGTTACAGCATACATTTTTCCACGGTGAGAAGTAAATTTCCAAGGTTTTAAAATAATTCACAATAGTAACATGTAAGAATGTGAAAAGTAACGTCAAAATAAAGCACAAATTAAAACAGGAAACAGCAATCATGTTTTACAAATATGTTCACATGCACAAACAAATATGTATACATATTCTTGCAAAGCACCACATACACTCAGCTTCGTCATCAAATAGATTCTAGAAACACGTCATGGTGAAAGAAAATATTTGCCCAGATTTCTAGTGCCACTCGTTATTCTACTAAATACCCGCGGAAACATCTACTAGATAATGATGAAGTGAATGGCAGTGCCAATGCACGTAACGCGAATACGCAATAAAAATTGTAATCCACCGATATTTGAGTTTGTAATAAACGACTACTAAATGTGTAACACTTTCCATTAACGACACATGTTTCTCATTCGAACAACTAACTAGTAACAAACAAAATACAATAAGTGATTTCAAAAATTCGATTGTGAATATTAAGGAGAACTCATTGTAACGATAGATGTTTGGAGACTAAGACATTTGGGTAACTGTAACATTTTGTGTGACTACAGACATTTCGGGGTGACGTTAGACATTTCAGGGTGACGTTAGACATTTTGGGTGACGTTAGACATTTCGGGGTGACGTTAGACATTTCGGGGTGACGTTAGACATTTCGGGGTGACGTTAGACATTTCGGGGTGACGTTAGACATTTCGGTGTGACGTTAGACATTTCGGGGTGACGTTAGACATTTCGGGGTGACGTTAGACATTTTGGGTGACGTTAGACATTTTGGGTGACTGGCTATGTAGATGACAGCCATGGTGATGCTAGCTTCGGTGATAGAAGTGTAGAAAAAAGCTAATGCAACCAACACATACGCCGATACTCTTCTCTAAACCCTACCGTAAGAGACTACTACCTCCAAACGCAAAAGGGTTGAACTGCAAAAGCACCACGCGGCGGAGTGAATGCGCTGAAGTGCGAGTTCGGGGCGGAATAGGGTGGAGTGCACGTCGCAAACGACCCGCCCAGTCCTCTCACCCCGAAGCAACCCCTTCACCCCCCCCCATAGGGGTGAGGAGGGAAGCTCCGGGCACGACCTCACCAGGTGCGCGATGCACACGCCAAAGCGTATGACTACCGCCTCCAGTGCCTGTACCGGCCCGTGCCGGGATTCGGCCCGTTCACGGACGAGACCAAGGACGCAAGAGCAGAAGCAAAATATGAAACCATGCACAGTGCTTGTATTTTATACATTACTAGCTGATTACCCGGAATTGTCTGGGATTTCTCTTAGATCACTATTCTTTTACTCAGGAAAAAATAAAATCTATCTATATTGTATCTGTTTTTTTAAAACAAGTACATCATCCTATATTTTCAAATTCATAATAAACTCTATTGTCAAAAAAGCAGGTACAAACTGCGTATGACCACATGGAGGACAATAAACTAATTTACTCTCCGGAAGAAAGCAAGGGACCATCCCATCAATTCCGATCAAGGGCCCTGAGGCAAAGGAGGATTGAACATTTCTGCACTTTACTCCTAAGATAAGAATAAAAATAGTTCGGTACGTGTTATAATATTAATAGAATACCGACAAATATTGTATTTGATATAACACGAGAAACTAATTCCCTAAGTACGTATTATTATCAAGCTATAAATCATTCGGAAAGTATTGTGGATAATTCGTAACTATTAAATAACACAAAATACCCTAATAACTATATCAATTGATGGCGTCGCTAGGCATGAACCTAGCGAACTTCATTAAAAAAATCCGCCTCTACCCGAAGGACAACCGGAGAAAAACCCGGGCCAGGATGGGGCTACAGAATTAATGTAAACAAACGTGCCAGGGTAGAGTACATATGCAACTAAATATATATGAATAATAAGACAATACTAGCAGGCAGAAAAATAGGTCAAATTGTTGTCAGATATTTTTGAAAGTACTACATTATTAATCTTTTTTGTATTAAATAATACTATTTTAATATAAAACTTGAATGAATACTCTGCACCATCTCGCAGGAGCCATTTCATTAAAACGCTTTTAAAATCTAAACTCTTCGTCAAAATATTAGGATTTAAGACGTTTTTATCTTTTTTAATCACAAAACAAATACTCAATTAAATTTATGATGAATGATTTTTTCTGGTTAAATTACTTTCTTAAATTGAAGTAATTTAACACTTCTATGGTTAATAACGTTTTATCAATAATTTAGGTTAATTTTTGTACTTAGACATATTATTGCAAACCTTTTTGTAGAACTATTTGAGGCAAACAATATTGCCATGAATAGTTGTCTCCTATCTCTAACCGTTTAGGCAGCGTAAGCAAATATAACTCAAAAACTATTTATATATTTTTATCACGCACTTTACAAATAAAAGTTTTTGTTCATCCTGAACATCTAAAGTATTTCCTCGCGAAATTTCATCACGATCTGTTAAGTGGTTTAGTTGTGATTCAGACAGCAAAGAAACAGACACACTTTTGTGTTACGCATTGATATATTAGTGTGGATTTATTTTATGATGTGGTGAGGTAGACACGAGACCCGCTGTCACTTTACTACATGATTTGGTCAAGGAATAGGGGAAGTAGTAGGTAGGGAGTGAATACGCTATCACTATGCAACGGCTATTAGTGTTTCTACGAATAATACGTTATATTGCCCACCTCAAGACCTAACACTTAAGGTGACAAACTCCCGACACCAATACATGCATCCGTTGAGCCTTGAATTCTCAGAAACATCTATTTCCTGTCACAATTTGCACTCGTTCCTCGTAAACAATCCCAACAATTTTTTTTACCCCGTCCGATGGCTAAGGGGTTAGCCTGCTCATCAACAAGTCATTCCAGATTCAATTCCCAAGTCTAGCCAGAAAAAAAATTGTAGCTTTTCAGCTTAATGTCCCAGTTCATATAGCTGTGAAAAGCGAACCCCCCCTCCTACCCAGGTCCTAGTATCACTAACTCTTCCTAACACCTCCACGTAACTGGCCCATCGACTAACAATAGTCCTACCACCCACGTCCTATCTTCTATCGCTCCATGTAGATAAGCTTCAATAGCACTACGCTACACTTCCCATTTTACAAATACAACAATGAAAACAAAATGAGGACCGAACGTCACACAGTGGGACGAATCCCATGCATTTGTGATCGAAATTAGTGGTGGGGATTTAGATACCCAATCACATTAGTTGTATACAAATACTACCTCCTAACGTCCCATGTAGATAAGCTTCAGTAGCACACTACATTTCCCGTTTACAAATACAACAATGAAAACAACCATTTTCCTCGTTGAGAAGTCGAGTGCTATAGAACGTAGCATCTGCGTGTGCCAAAAAGTGACCACACCAGTTGCGTCGGATTTCGAGGACTCGTTTCGCGGATTTGAGTGACATCCGGAAGACCCTTCCGGACGCAGGCACGCGCTGGGAATAACTGCATCGTGGAGGGGAGAGCTTAGAACTGGACATAGACGCGTGCCTGCGAACGCGGGCGGTCAGTTGAGTACTTTGTTTCTCTCTGAACGACCGCTGTCGAGTTGAGCAGGAAGGATTGCCAGGTAAGAAGACCATCCCAGGTAAGAAGTACTTTTTAATACCTGAGTTAATGATAACGTTTTCTTCGGTTGGGTACTGAAATAAGATTTACTGTCACGCCCCTCCAGTAGCTCAGGTTCTATCGTGCTTGCCTCGTCTCCTAGACACTCCTTGCGGGACCAGAAAAAAATTTGTAGTTTTTCACTTGTCCCAGTTCATATATTGAACACCACCTCCCTCTTTTATCCACCTCATATTACTCCTAGTATCACTAACTCTCATTATTGCTAACTACTCCTACTAACACCTCCACGTGAACCACGTTGTTGGTAAACCCAGCTAACAATAGCCCTACTACCCACCTCCTACCTCCTATCGCATTACGTAGATAAACTACAATAGCACGATACATTTCCCATTTGCAAATATGAATAGTATATTCTGTTCATATTTATGCACCGAGAGAAATACGTGAGTATGTTTCGCCATGAAGTTTAAATCTCAATTGAGATATAAGCTTCACTTTCGTGTACATGATTATTTCCAATGTATATCGGATACGCAGTAAACCTCTGAGACTTAGATGTAAGATAACCTCTTGGGATAGTAGATTGCATAAGACTGCAATTAAAACTTTTGATTTAGTCTTCGTTTCACTCTGTACTACTTTTAAAAACTACGTTGGTTGTGTTAGAATATAAATTCGCGTATTGCCGTACGACGACAGCGCTGCGTACCGGCGTGCACATGTAGTAAGACATTTCAGGTCACACAAAATAGGTTTTTCTTCGGTCTATCTCTTGGATCTATGTCTGCATCCTCATAATTTTCGTTAGTGTTATTTGCATTGTAAAGCCTTATTTTTACCTCCCTAAAACATCTGGTGCCCCTCAACTAACACAAATTAAATTTTTATATTATAATGTTTCTTTCCTATATACTTACTGTGTATATTTCATTATAATTCCTAATATACCCAATACTTAACTTTTGAATATTTATTTTCCTTTTTATTATTTTCTGCTGAACTCCGTGGTTACGTTTAGGTTCTCCTCATGTTTCCTTGGGATTTTTTATACATACTCGCTAGGTTCTTGCCTAAGGACGGCGTCCATCAATATAATAAATATCAGATTTAGTGTTATTTTAATAATTACGATTTATAAACAATATTTTCCAAATAATCTATAGTTTGATAAACAAACGTACCTTTGAAATACCTTCTTTTTTTTTATCAAATCCAAACTAGTTGGTACTATAACATTAGTTCCAACCTAATATTAGTCCGAACAGTAGTTCATTCTCATCTTAGGAGTGTGCTGAAATGATAAATCCGCCTCTGCCTTGGAGCCCTTGAATGGAATTGACGGGATGGTCCACAGCTTGCTTCCGGAGAGTAAACTAGTTTTTTGCGCAGTTTTTAACTGCTCTTTCGACAAATGTATTAATATTATCATTCTGAGCACGCGATATCGGTAGTCATGCTGATTGTTGTAAAACTTGAGATGTAAAAAGAGCTCGGTTAGTTATATATTTAACATTTTGCTGTAAATAGAAACACGTCACTAAGAACGATTTTTGAACATAAAAATATTCCAAAACAGGGCACTACTTTTCATCCAAAATAATTGTTTCTAACATGACTTCTACCAAATTTCAAAACCATTGTTACGCGAAAACAATGAATTTCCGATGTTTCGAGTTCACTTTTAGGTTATGAAATACACAGCTCTTGGATCACACCGCTTGAAGAAAAGAAACTTCGCTAAACGAGACGTCACTTTCGCAGGGACTCGAAGAATCGGAATCTGTATAGTAAACCGTGTCCCTTCTCACCACGCGTTCTGTCCAGGTGCTACTCTACGACGGGACGGTCCCATGGCCTAAAACCGGTCGGAGATGATTAGCTCACGTCGCACTGAGTTGCATTGGACGTCAAAATTCGATATTCACTAGCTGGAGGCGTTAAATTTTTGTGCGGGATACTTGAAATGTTTCTTAGAAAGAATCGGAAGTCATACTTACGCTTTCCATATACATGTTTTTGTTGTTGTTAAACTCGAATTTTGACTGCACATATCTACGATTTATTTTGGAATAAAAATTGATAACAGTACGTACTTGATTAATTTTTTTAAAGTATTAAATTCACCAGTGCCATTGGGCTCCTGATCGGATTGATGGGATAGTCCCTTGCATATTTCCGGAAAGTAACTTAGTAAATTACCCCCACGTGATCATACCCAGGTTGCAACAACTTTTTTTTAATATAATGTTTATTTACTTACTCCAAAAATTGAAAAAGCGTGTAAAAAATGAAGGTCACGAAATTTCTGCATAGGTTTATGCAGAGATTCGAAATTTTAAGACATGTGTTCTATGGGGTAGACCTATGTGCACCACCAATTTTTTTACAGAATTCGATTTTGATAATTTTTTAGCATTAAACACATTCTTACTTTCTGGAGTCCGGTCATTTAGGGTTCAAAATAGGGCTACCCAGAAAGTTCTGGGGAAGTCTTGATTTTATGGTTCTTTCGATGGCGCTGATTTTGAATTTTACCTTTGTCTCCTTGAGAAAGTGCGGGAAATATGATTATTTTAAACGCAACTGAAATTTCATGGTCCACATATTTCTTTAGCTTTTGTGGTCTTGCATCATCAATTTTTTGAAAGAGTAAGGTTTGATTTCACATAATTTCTAAGAAACCTTGTAAGAACACCTGTTTAAAATTTCACGGCTCTACCTTGCGAATATCGATTTTTAATAGTTTTTGGGTCAAAATGCAAAATAGTGCGTCACACCCGGAAAGTCAATAGTTATCTTACATTAAAAATTAATACTTTGAGAGAACAGATTTTGGTGTTATTTCCAAATTCAAAAGGAGAGGATTTCACCAACCGTTTGGATGTGATATCCCAACCTTGTGGTATCTCAACAATAAGGTTGCGAAGAAATATGCAGACTGGGAGAAATTCTTTCTTTCATCTGAATTTGGATCTCACATCCAATCCAAGGGTTCTCACATACGTAGTTTTCCTCCGTAATCTGTGAGATGCTGGAATTAAATTCTTTGTAATCTTCATTGGATCATTGATTGATAAGAAAAGCCCACCAATATCAACTTCGAAACATACTCTAATTCGAATTCAATTTGTCATTTCAGTCAAATTATGAAAGAAATATTAATAGTACGCAACAAAAATGCCTGATTAGGAATTATATTTTTTATTGTACTTTACCTCAGTTTTATAGTGCGGGTGAAAAAGGGTCAATTGCTCAAATAACCATTTAGAAATAACATGCTACAGAGTAAACTGGTGTATTGTTCTCCGCGTGGTTATTCGCAAGTGGTAAATTCCTTTTTTTGAAATGTAAGTCTGCAACTGGATCGAAAGTCTTTCGTAGGCAAAAAATTTAAACGAAAAGTGTAAAATCAAAACTAAACACAGAAATATTAATAAAGTATTGACGCTTTTAAAATACATCTACTAAAACTAACGCTTCTATTCATGAACATATTTCAAGTGTTCTTTTTATCTGCTTGGTGGGAGGTAAGGGAATAATTTAAATAAGATTTACGAGAAAGGGAAGACTTTCTAACATTTTCCAGATTTATTGGTATACATTCTGCGAAGTATTTCATTTATTTCACTTTATGCTTTGACCCGACTTCAACATATGTAATTTAATATTTACATCCACATAAAGTCCCTTAAATCCGTAACATTAACGATAACTGATCTAAGATAGTTTCAATATTTGGTTCCCCCTAAAACACTAAAATTTTGTTTCTGGATATTATTTAGACCATCCTTACGCCATACTCCAGCCATCTTCAAAACCCCGTTCGATACAAATTCAACCACCCAAGAACTTCATATTTCCTTTCTTCACCCCTTTCACTGAACCCCCTCCCTTTCGCTCTCAAACTTTGTCTAAATTCGTGTCACTTAGCTTGCATTACCCCGCACACAGACAGCTGCCTGGAGAATTCAGCAGCGCTGCGCGTCGGCGTTCGCAGCAACTACTGCTCGACGTACGCATCGTATGAGACAGTCGTGTGGAGTTAGGCAGACGACACAAACCAGCACGTCTTGTTACCTCCTTCCTCAGGTAAGTTTTCAATAATTATATATTTATTTTTGTTTCCACATTTTTTCCCTCGTACGAGGGTTAGTGATGAGATAGTGAATACCTCACCGAAGTTATTTTTTTTAGGTATCATTTTATATGGGTTGCTAGATTTGTAAAAAAACATGACCACGGACAGGTTTAGAGGTTGTGGAGCGGGATGGTCGCAGTGGTCTGGGCGTCTGAGGACGTAGTTAAGGGCCGCTTCTTTCCCCTTCTCTGGGTCGTTACGAGGGGTGAGTACTGACCGTCACTTGTGGACACAACTATTGGCTACCGCGTTCGCGCATGCGCCGTGCGACGACCCTGGGACAAAGCGAGGGGCGAGGGCGGCGATGGTGGCGGCGAGGGGTAGTTGAGATAGGGGTGGAAGAGATGGTAATAGTAATTAGAAGATAATAATCAATTTATTGAAGACTTTTTAAACTATACAAATCAAACCCTCACGAACATACCGGTCAAATTTATTTTAAAAAATTTCCGACGTTTCGATTCCTCAAATGAGTATTTATTTATTTTATTGAGGCTTTAGAGCTTGCAACATCTGGGTCATTAAAACCCTTGTTTGCATTTAAATATCTAATTGTTGATATCTTAATAAATGCATGGTTATATTTTTACGTTATCCTTGACCGAATAACATAAAAAAACAACCGTTGGTTGTTTATACATCTAAACAATAGTTCATCATTCAACTTTCATTTTTAGATAATGTTTTAGAAAATTCAAGACTCAGTGATGTCAAAATATAATAAAATACAACAAAGATATAGATGAAGCTATAAAAACAATTTCCGTCGACATTACTAGTTAGACGGGACAAGCCTCCAAAAAATTTTACTTATTTTTGCATGATTAAGTATTCCGTAATTTGAAGTTAACATCAGCAATTAGGTGTTAAATTGATGAGAAATATGGGGTGAATAATTATTCCAGAAATTGCTTAGTGCTAAACTGTAAAATAAATTTACATTAACGGTTCTAGTTTTTTTTCGAGAAAACAAGCATTATTATGTAGATAAGAAATATTCTAAAAGCAATTTTGAGTTATGTAAGTTCAACGAACTATAGTCTAAGTATTATAGCGAAGTGTAACAAATAATAATCCTATTGAGAACAAATGAAGGAAAGAACAATCAATAGAGACTAAGATATAGACTCGAAATTGTTGAAACCAATCAATTTGACAATCCAAACAAATGATATAATTTTCTCGAAATAATATTCCGTGCAATTCATTTGTAGAAGGGACCTTGTGCTTGGTAGTTCCATTAGCCTAGGTCAGTATTCAACATTTATGACCCCTCGACACCACAAATGTAGTTTTTTACCCTAGGGTCCGACCCCAACAAATTTATTTAACTACTCACTTTTTAGCGTTAATAAAACAAATACAAAAGAATTTTATTCTAATTATAGAATTTCACCAATAGATAGTACTTTATCCTGATAATTGTATAAGAGAAATTGATGAAAACTATAAAATGTTAATTACCATCACTGTGCCAAGTCCAGCTAATTGTGCCGAGTCAGAATTATATAACATTTTTAATAGTTTATATAAAAAGTATGATTACATCCAGTGTAAGAAAGATCCGGAATATTTGTTGAGCAAAACTTGCTAAGAAAACTGGATTTTCGAATACTACAAAAAGCTTGCATATCTCGGTATGCGTGATTTGAGGACTTGGTTGGGGCTGCAGCACAAAGATGGAAAGTGTTCTTCCTTCCAAGATAGTGTTTAAGGTGTTTTATTATCCTCATTGACCACTTACTCACTATCATATCAATAATAATAGAAGTAAATCATATCATGTCCTTAAGTAAGAAAACGCCATTCGTATACAATCAATAATAATAATAATAATAATATTTTCTTTAATGTGTTGTCATGTATTTACTTCCATTCCAAAACATTATTTCATCCTGTTAATGTTGTGGTAATTTGATCACTGTGACATTGCGGTCCGTTACTTAGTTCTGGTAAGGGTATTTACTTTTATTTAGTTTCAAGGATAGGGTGTAGTATAGTCGTCCTTCACGCCTTGACCTGTCTTGGAAGAGCTTCAGGACTGAATATACTTGTGGACTAACAAAGACCATAGTCCGGTTCGGAAAGTATTTTTAATCAAATTCATTTATTTATTTATTTGGTCGGTGGCGGGGGAACAGAGTGGCAAACGTATTCGGAACACTTCACACTCCCATTTTGGAACATCGTACACCCTTGCTCAAATAGCAGGAAGGAATGTACTTCAGTAGTGACCTCACATTGGCGAGCGTTTAACTCAACCAATTAATTTTTTGAAACAAAAATAAATAGCGTTTTTATACATTCCACTTGAATGTTGATGAATAATATCAAAGTCAATTTTATGACTTCGAGACTGGTACTTATTGACTTCGAGAGTAGTCAATAAGTGGTCCAAGGTTGCGATAACGCTAAATATGTCCCTGAATACATTATCATTATATTAGGAAGCATCCTTGAAATTACGAAAAATAATAATATTAACATTTCGTTTTCTAATTAAACTGATGACACTGCGACAGGTACGAAAACGCAGGGAGGAACTAGAGAAAAAATGACACGGTAAAGAAGTAAATAATGGGTATAAAAATGTAAACGAGAATTTTAATGAATAGGCCAAAAGGTACGGTGGCAACAACCATTGACCAAATAAATAATAAACTCGCCGACGATTCAGTCTTTTCATTGCAAACTGTTCCTTCGTCTTACCTTGAAATGCAATGAAAAAAATATAACGAAAAATGTCCTGAAATAAGTTTCAATATAAACAAGATATTGGCGTGATTGAAGCTTTAGTAATTTTTTTTTCAAGCCCTGAAGAACAATAATATAGGAGGTTGTCAATGATCTTGAATATAAAAACACTTTTCCGCGATCTTTTGTCAGAACTGCTTACTAAAATGTTTAGAAATTTCGTCCACCATTTCTGCACCTTCCTTAGTCCTCAAAATGGTGGACGGCGTCCAGCGTGTTGCAAACCAGGGTCCGTGCAGCGACCAGCCATACACCCCTACCGCGCTACCCCCTCTCAAACCCACCCTTCTTCCCCTACTCCGTCCCCGAAACAACACCCTTGCCGTCCACGGAGTACGCACGGTGGGACTCCCTTCAAAGAACTTTCTTGTAGACGAATTTTGTTGTCGAGTAATTTATAAGACCGGTATTACACGGTCATATTATCAAAGAACTAGGATAAAACATATATCCGTGTTTTTCACAACATTGAGCTATGATATTGAGAGAACGATGTCACATCTTTGATCAATGTTATGACATAGAAATATGACCGTGTAATACCGGCTCTAAGTCAGCACCATAACATATAAACCTTTATTTAGGGAGTTAAATACTTTAACACTTCGCTACATTTATATTTATAAATATAATAAATGAAACGGTCGTGTTTGTTAAGACCGATTTACTGAATTGCCACCCTTGCTTCATACGACACAGTCTCGTTCACGAACACAATACTCGCAATAGTAATAATATTCATCGTCCTAGAGTATCAACTGCGCTTTGTAAAAAAGGGCCATATCATTCTGGAATCGTCCTATATAATTCCCTGTCCAAAAATATAAAAGGTATTATTAAATTGAATCTCTTCAAATCCGCAGTTGAAATCTGCCTCCTGCACCAGTGCTTCTACAATGTAGAAGAATTTATTGATTTTAATAAAAGTTAAAGTCGTCTTGTATTTTATCACACCATTGCCGTAGTACTCTAAAAACATTTGATAATTTAAAAACTATCTTCCTGCGTGCTTGTCTTGTGTCTTATTATTCACATAAATTTAGTTGTCTATGTACTCAACCTTCGCACCGTTGTGTCCGTTAATTCTGGAGCCCTACCCTGGCACGGTTTTTTCTTTGGTTTTCCTTCGGGTACAGGTGGATTTTTTATACAGAGTCTCTAGGTTTTGGTCAAGGGGCGACGTCTATTGAAATAATAAATCTATAATTTAGTGTGATTTTGTTACTTATGATTTACATACCATTTCAACAATATTACCATTCTAAATTACACTCAACAAAAATTTCTAGTTCAGAAAATTGAATGTTTTCACTAGCTATTTTTATGTCTATTCTGGGGCATTTTTTATCACAGTGTTTGACTAAAATTTTATGTGTAAAAAATCTTAAATTTTTAATATTAAGAAGTAATAATAATTACAAAAAATACATGAAGAACGCGAATTTTTGTTAAATTATTTATGGTATTTAAAGAATCGTATTGATATTTGGATAGGAACTTTAGGGCACGACAAAATCATAGTTACATATGAAAATGATATCAAGAATTCAATGTTTAAAAGTATGTTGGAATGAAAGGTACTTAGAAGTTAACGTACATGAGAAAAACATTTCAAAATGCACAAATTTTAATATCATTTGATTTTTACAGAATTTAATTTACATCTTTGACAGAAAAAATGAATAATAATACAACATGATATCTTTCATTTTCTAATCAAGTCAAGAGAGTTTAACATTTTTAATGCACCATTTACTTGTGATGAAAATGAGGATAAATGATAGGTAAATACAGACGTAGGATAGCTTCTCTTCAAGCTCGAATTGTGGTCAACAGTTCCGCTAAGTTCCCATCATTTTTAGGAGACACGTAATTTTCTTACCTTCCATGATGTTCCACCGTACACTTGTTCGTTACGAAAGACTCAGCTTGGATGCACACGCACATCTGTAAAAGATTCATGTCGGTCAAATATAAAATTGAAAAGAACTGAAAGAGGAGATATTGTTATTTATCATAAATAGCATTGTGTGAAAAATATATTTGACCTAAGCATTGCACTGGACGAAAAACTGTAATAATTTAATACCCCAAGTTATATAAGTTTTTTTATCACATTTTTAACATCCTTTCCTAGTATGGGAAGGGGGATAGGCTACATTCTGTCTGTGAATAGGAATAAAGGTTACTCATTTATGTTCTAATACTATTTCCTTCACGTGACTTCAATACGCTTTTGAATACGTTGTAATAACCTTCAAATGACATTGTATCAATTATTACCTTTGTACTAGTAATCATAATCTAATGCAGCGGCTACTTTGTTACTATAATATATTATGTAAATGGTATCGATTCAATTTTTAAGTTCTTTACTTTTGTAGTTATTTTTTGTGAGTTTTATTTTTACTGGGTAGTATTTATTTTTAATCGTGCTGATAGTGTTCTATGAAACTGGAATGTCGAGATCAAGCCCGTTGTACTACATAAACCCTTTAGGATTATTGGTTAAGAATTCGCAATGGTAATACAATTTTATGTAATATAACAATCAGAGTGTTGTTATATCTTGCAGGAAGATGATTTGTAAAACTTATTTTTATAATGAGTGACTGTTAGTCTGTGGTGTTCGCTAAATTACTTATATACGAATTGCGATGCAGTACCGAAGGTTTCATCCATTTTAATAACACATATGTCTTGTCTTTAAGCAATTTAGTTCATGGTACACCAGCTGATTACCTGGCGTAGCCCGGGATCTTCCTTTACTCAGGTACAAATTCAATATATCTACTGTATATTGTAAGACCAAAATACTTTAACTCACTGGTCTTTAAAAACATATGTACAGCATCCTAATCTCACAAATTTATAATAATGCAAATTTAATGTAAAACGTGACTGTATACAATGAATTATCTCGCGGTCGAATGTTTGCTACCGAGGCATCACGTGACGCGGCTGCATCATTTCATTAAAACTCTTGTAAAATCTAAACTATTCGTCGAACTTGTTTAAAAACTTTTTTATCTTCGAAGTATTTAAACACTTCTATTTTTAATAACGTTTTATCGATAATTTAGGTCAATTATTGTAGATAGACAAATCCTGTCGCGGACCTTCTCGTAGAACTCTAAGGTAAACAAATAACTATCACGCATTGTATAAACGTAGTCAGTATGAATTGGTTTTTCCGCACAAACCGCGTCGAACAAGTTCATATTGTCACGCATTGTTGTCACCTTTCTCTAACCGTTTTGTTAGCGCAAGCGAACACAACGCTCTTTTCCCGATTTTATCGACATTTATTGTTAAAAACTATTTATATCTTCCTTATAAACATTTAAAAAAAATAAAAGTTAGTCTATGTTCATTCCCCCCAGGGGACTTACATCTAGTAAGTACGTGTTTGGCGAACACGGGGCCCCGAGCTGAGTCTGGCATTGCTCCCACTTACTTGTGCTATGCTCCTTCCTTTCTCTTTTCTGACCTCCCTTTGTCACTTCTTTGTTGTTTTCGATCCCGACGCTATTAGGGCTAGGGTATCTTTCATTTTCCTCTTTCCTCTTCTTTTTTTAAAAATGTTTTTAGTAAAGTGTTTTTAGATATGTTGGAATTTGTGTTTTGAGTTGTAATGCAGGAGGGTTTTTAGTGGGTATATGGTTGAGTCCCACACGCGGGGAGAGTCATGTTGGCTCTCCCTAGTGCGTAACTGCATTTTCCCTACCTGTACAAGTTTTAAGGGCTCTAATGACCTCGCTGTTGACGAGCCCTAAAGCCCCACAAAAAAAAAACTATGTTCATTCTCGAGATTTAAACTATATCCTTGTCAAATTTCTACACGATCGGTTCTCTGGTTTAGTCGTGATAGGTAGCAAACAGACAGACACTCGTTCGTATTTATATGTTAGCATGGATGGATTTATTTATCGCTCTACGTAAATTATGGTGGCTAATGACAAAACTGGAATGCGCTACTAAAGAGTGCGCTACACCAGCGGTGCGGCGAATCATACAACTACTTCACCTTCAGAGTATCCGTCTGTCTCGATACTCAGCCATGACAGACAGGCAAATGGCGATCGATAATGAAGCAGACAGACGTCCACAGCCAATTCTGTGCCAGTTCCTATTCCAGGTTGAACTTCGATTTGGTCAGTACCATAACGCGAACTGGAACCGGAGTTGAGTACAGATTCAGAAACCCCGGACACCCACAATTATTTAAACATAGTTTGTAAACCCGTTTTACTGTATTAATTACGACGATAGAATTTGTTTATGGACGTTAAAATAGATTATAGTTATTTTCTGGTAACTAAGCATTTATAAGGTTCCATCATTAAAATAATGCCGTATTAAATAAGCAAATTGTCATTCATTTGTCAGTAATAATGTTATTTGTGAGTCATTATCCATAGATTAATTTCATTTTAAAGGAATCCTTATAAATGAATTCTTGATTGTCCCACATTCTGCACCAAATAATGTAAGTTAAGTGGACGACCCAAACCACTTATCCACAATACAAAAAATTTCGTCTCACAAATATTACAAACGTTTGAACATCATGAGTTAACTATATGCTCAATAATATGTTTTTGAACTTAATTTCTTTCACACTCATTAAACACCACTTGTAATTACATTATTTTTATCGATGAATCATATTCTTTGCTATGTATCTCAGGTATATCTGTGGAAAAAATATCTAAAGTTGAATTTCACCTCTTCATAATACACTCACGTGAAATAAATAGGAACAATGTGGAGAGACGACAAATAAAGTTCGCCGGTAGACCATCTGCGAGACACGCGCCTCTCCTACCAGTTCATAGCTGACCAGTTGCAGGACAAGCTAATTACCCCATTTTGCCAAACGCGTGCCAACTTTTGAATTGCTAATGCAACGAGGGTTGTAGTCCTGCCATTCGAATGCGCGGAGTGCATTCCAAGAAACAGGAACGGTCACTTTTTTTTTAACTAAGCAGATGCTATGCAAATTAAACCGCAATATTGGACAACACAAATTCAAAACTTGAAATTTGCAAGTTACATTTTTGTTAGATTGCTTGTATTCAAAGAGTATTTTGCGAGAGGAGTAAAATGCCAGATGACTGCAATAAAGTATTGTGCTCGTAGTTATTGACCAGTTGGGAGATTAAAGATTCGTAAAATAGAATGTAAAAGTATGCAGAAATTGTAACAAGTCCTGAATAAATGCTACAATAAACAAGCGCAACATTGGTGAGATTATGAAGATCATGTTCTTGGATAACAGTAAATTTATGTGGTCAGAAAATATTAACACAAGAATATGATAGTTCGAATACTAAGTATGTTAATGTTGAAGATAATGTTCCACCAACGAAGGTTTTTTTTGCTAGAGAATATATTTTTTCACTTAAGAAGGTTTTTCTCGCCAACGAAGGTTTTCCTCTAACAAAAGTTTCTACAAACGAAAGTTTCTGCCAACGATAGTTACCGCAGAAGATTGTTTCCGCTAATGAAGGTGATTCCGGACCTAATTATCTTCGCGACCCGAGGAATCACAGTGTAT
This sequence comes from Laupala kohalensis, assembly GCA_002313205.1. Taxonomy (NCBI): domain Eukaryota; kingdom Metazoa; phylum Arthropoda; class Insecta; order Orthoptera; family Trigonidiidae; genus Laupala; species Laupala kohalensis. Next base: position 284,184 of record NNCF01126060.1, read on the forward strand.
ACAGAAACGTATTTGACTCACCGCGCCTCGCAATAAAACATGCAAGACTCCCGATTCCTTCTCGCCCTGCGGCGGCAGTCGCCGTTCCCCTACGCGTACCCGCCCCATATCGCAGAAAACCCTCCCCTCGATCCACCCTCCCGAAACCACCCCCGTCAGCTCAAAACAAACTCCGTCGCCCATTTATCAAGAGGGGGAAGTAGAGAACCACGGCCTTCTCCTGGACAGGGCAGCCACCATGCAAAGGAGCGAAAGGAAAAGAAGCAGAACTCACGACCAGGAGGGTAGGTTGAGGGGGGAGGAGGTGGTCGCTTAAGAAAAGAGGGTGATAGAAGAAACGCAAGGAAAAATGGAGCCGTGTTCACTTCTCTTTTCCCCCTTTCGTCCGAGTCGGATGCGCCTAGAGAGTGCTGCCAACATAACAAGAAGAACACGGCGATATTGGTAAAGGGGCGGGGGAGGGGTGTGAAATGTAGTGGTGAGTGGTAGGAAGGGGATTAAGGATTGTTCTTCCGTCGTTGTGTAAGAAGTATATTATTTATTTGTTGTTTTTTATCATTTGGTGAGGTTCAGGTCATGTCCGTTCTTCCACCTAACAACATGATTAGTACAAGGAAATTGGGAAGTAGAGATGTTGGAACATCGGGAAATCTAAGGTACCAAACTAACATTGGTCTGAAGTAGGTGAGAGTAAACTCAACTGCAAACCTCACGTGATTCGGGCATGTGCGAAATGGGTTTATAGTTAGCAACTAAATAGGGGCTGACTTCCCTATAACTGTACCACTGCTTTCGATATCATAATACACTCACCCAAACAAAAAGTTTCGAGATTATTTTAAAGATCAGTTTAAATTTTCACTATACCATCCAGTGATGTGTGTGTGTGAGAACTGGTTCCCTTCGGTGGCTAAAGTTAGCATCACCATTAAGTCACTCCGCATTCAATTCCCAACGGGGACAGAAAAAATAATTGTATCTTTTCATATTAATGTCCCAGTTCAAATAGTTGTGACTACTGAAAAGCGAACCCCCCCCTCCTCTCCACCTCCTATTACTCCTCTAGTATCACTAGACACTAACTCTTAACTATTACTAACCCCTCCACGTGGGCCAAGTTGTTGGTAAACCCAGCTAAACGACCCATCTATTAACAATAACCTACCACCCACCTCTTACCTCCTATCGCCCCATGCAGATAAGTTTCAATAGCATGCGGCATTTCCCATTCACAAACACGACAATAAAAAATCGATTTCAGTCACTAGTTTCAAAGTGAATGAATAAATGGAGACTTCATCGCTTCAATATTCCTGTTGTTAAGAAATGTGATTGGAACCTAAGTCCAGGCACATTCCAAACTTTTGATTACATCTAAATGTTATGTTACGTCACAATTTAATAAGAGCTTTCTAAGATATAAAATTATTTTTTGTAAAGGAATATTTACCTGACGTTTGACATCTCGGAGAGAATTTTTGGTCAACTTTGCTTGGGATCTATTTGGTTGATGACTTTTGGGAGGGGTGTCTAAAGAATAAATAAACAAAGAATTAATTTACTATCAAGATAACAAACTGCGTTTGACCAAGTGGAGGACAATAAACTAATTAATGGACATCGATGGACCCATTTCGCTTTGTGAGTTGAATCTACGAATCCAAACCATCGTATGGAGTTGAATAATGCAACAGGATTCAATGTAAACGTAAGCGAATCAAAGGAACCATCGATGTTTCAAATAAATGAAAGCTATGAGAGTTACGCTTCTTTATTGTTCCATTGTTACGTAGAGTAGGGACGGAAAGGTTTTGTATCGAAATCTGGAGTAAATTGGGGTAATCGAAAACCACGCTCAGATAAGTAACAATAAACACAACTTTACTTTTCGCTAATAACATTATAGTCAGATACCTTATTTATCTGTTCGGTTATGTAATTCTACTGATTTTTTCTATGGGATGAGGACAATTATTTTATGAATTTAAAACTTGGTAATAAATTTAGATTGTCGTTTGATCCTTCTTTAACAAAGATTGCATTGTCTTCAGCCACGTGATGCGGTTACTAGTTCCGTTAGACTCCCGTCCCGCTGAGCGGCAGAACGTGGCTTCGATTCCTGCTCCGCTGAACTAGTAGAGGTTTTCCAGCTAGGGTTTCACTCATCTACTCCAGACAAATGTCGGTTCGGTAACGTAAGTTCCCCGGCAACCCAACATCTCTCCTTCCCAATTCCCTTACCCCAGTCCAACGGATAGGTGGAAGAGCATGTCTCATGACCTGAACCACGCCAAAAGGCATAAAATAAATAGATAAATAAATAAATAATATATTGTGTTTTCCATAGTTTTTGGTGAATTATTCTTGTAAATGCCTCGTAACGTATGAATACTATTTACATTTGCTATGTTTTAGTAGGGGTTTTTTGTTATGTTAAGCCCGTACTTTTACCGGAATATTTAAAAAACCCGAGAAAGCTCTTAGTAGTTTTAAGTCCAATAATGGAAAATTTTGTGCCGTTAAGGGTATGAAAATGGATCATCACTGCATAGGGAATAGTTCGTACTATAATTTGAAACATTTTTGGGGGTACGTAAGTCTAGTCACTTTGACGGATATAATACTTTAAGAAAAATAAGTGACTCCTCAAGAACAACCGCTGTACGATGTCCGTTGACCCCACGTGATGCGCCAGAGCAGTTTTAGTATCGAGTTGTTGCTGTCGGAGGCGATGCATGACGTAGGCGCGGACATCTCGCAGAGCTGTTGGGCGCCGCGAAGAAACCATAATGCTCCCCCTCCCCTACGTCAAGACGTTTTATTCGCTTCACATATGCTACTTTCCTACCCCTCCACTGCAAGGCATTTGGCGCCAGGAGCGGTGGGAAGCGGAGAATTGTAAGGAGACTCGGGTTGTGTTTGACTGTTTCATGCGTCACGAATAAAATCAAATCGTAACAAATATTTTATTCGTTTAAAATTATCCCGAGGAACACGTATTGGTTCGTCCGCTACAAAGGAGTAAATCATTCGAACAGAGAATACGAAACCATTCGTAGTGAAATATTATTTTTTGTAGTATTTGTACATGGGAAATGTAGCTTGCTATTGAAGGTTATCTACATGGAACGATAGGAGATGGATGGTAGAGCTATTGTTAAAAAGTGGGCCGCTTAGCTGAGTTTTACCAACAACTTGGCTCACATAGAGTTCTTAGGAGGAGTTGTTAGTAATTGGTAGAGTTATTGATACTAGATTTAATAAGAGGTGGATAGAAGGAGAGTTCACCTTTCAGTAATCACACTTATATGAACTGGGACATTAAAGTGAAAAGCTACAAGTCTTTCTCGCCGCGCTGGGAATTGAACTCTGAGTGACTCAGAGGCAGGCAAGCATGCTAACTCCTCAGCCACCGGAGGAAAAATATAGAACTGATGCATTTGCAGATATGATGACGTATCGAAACTAACTGTTTTACTTTCTCATATACGTAGTATATAGAAAGTATTGTAACGGTGAAAAAATTCGAAAACGAGATTTTTGCGGCAATATCCGTTTTGGTGACCCCCGATTCCGAAAAAGTGGTTTTTGACTGGACGTCCGTCCGGTCCGTCCGTCTGTGCGCAGCACTCCTGACCGAATGGTAAATTTTTTTTTTTCATTTTTCGTATTTAGGATAGAATTTACTTCTGTGCTTTCAATTTTCTTTTTACTGGAACACAAAGGGCGCTTCATATGAAGGTCAAAATAAGTCTTTGTTTGTTTTCAAAATTTGAAAATTAAATTGTCATTTTTTGTGAAGGACTTTTGTCTGTTCGAATTCGCATCGAATTTAAATTCATTAATTATACACGCCGACGCAACGTATAATATTAAATACGCATACTAATAATTCTTACAATTCTGGGACAAAGTACCGAATTCCCCCGTTTTTTAAATCTCCAACTCCGTCTATACAACTTTTACGAGACATCGTCTATACCGGCAGCAGAGAAGAATTGTGCCAATGATCTCCATATCATCGTCCGGGAAGTGGCCAAGTAGCCAGTCGTAACTTATCGACAATGGCTACTCCGATACGGTTGAGAGATCTCTGGGTTTGAGGACAGGGTTATGGTTGGGGGTGTTCTTTCGATTTGGGCTGTACTCCAATAGAATGTTGGCTGTCTCACCGAATTGGGAATTAGCTGCCAGAAGTCCGCGGATGAAACGAACAGAATAATAAAGTAGAAAAACGGGGAGAGAGAGAATAAAAATGAAGGAGCCATAGGCGACGATCAATCTTTCGTTTCCTGGCAAGATGTGTAAGCAGTTATGGTGCTGATTTATTGGAACAGTTGCCGAGTCCCCGTCGTAATCGACCTCTTCCTCTTTTATTATCGAGTAACTTAATAACCAAACATGGAATTATACTCCAAGTCCTGTAACTTTGCTGATAATTATGCAATATGGCTGCCTTAAACGAATTGCCAACTTCTACGAATTTAAGTTAAATCCAAATATATATTAATAGTAGCCACAAAAGGGACTGTTTGCTGCAAAGAAATATAAGTTAATAACACACAAAAATAAGACCTTAGGTAATATTCGTTCCACACGTTCGATGCAGAAAAGCGCCACAAGAGCATGCGAATTGAATTGGTGTCCGAGGTTGGCGATGGATGTAAGTTTTCAGAAATTGTAATGTCCTGCCAACATAATGCGAGGAACAAATAGTATTATACTTATGGACGATGGCGGAGTAAAAGCGTTGACTTCGTTGAGTAAAAGCTCAGTAGCAGCATCAAACCAGTCAACCTGACAATAAATAAATAAATAATTTATTGTCAAGAGAGCTGTTACACAATTAACTAGTAAACACTGCGTTTCTGTTAATTTTTTTTTTCTGAAGTTAAACTTTCTCGAAGCAAAGGATTACTTCGAGGATAATAAGATGATGCCCAGGTATAAAATATATTTTGGTTGTCTCGGAGACGCCACGTCTCAATAGAGGGATTTCGGCTATCTTGCTAAGGTACTATTGAAGTTGCTGACGTGAAATACATCAGTACAACATTTCCTTCATATTTGATTTACCCTCCATCACATGGCGGCTCCCCGAGAGCCAAGAAACATCTGAACCCAGCTTACAATCTTATTAACAATTGGATTGGAATCGATATATTGCTGGACTCATCAGAATGGCGGGGTTGTTAGAATTGACTTGACTTTATATCTCCTGTAGTAGATTAAATTCACACATTACTAAGAAGTAAAATCAAAATAACTCCAGTTTCAGAAACAGTCGAGCACCAAACATGCGTTTATCTTAGTATTAGTTAGAGTTGTTCCATTTCGATCGTATCTTTTATACTCAAGCTATAGGAGAGAAGAATTGAGAGAAAATTAGGGGGAAAAAATCAAATAGTATGCTCATGTTCCATCAAGTATAATAAATATTTCGAATATTTTTTTCATACAAGAAAAAGTCGTATTCTACAACGGACTAATATAATTTTCTCTCTTTTGGGGCTGAGGTAATTATTTTTTATATTCAATTGAAAATCACTTCTCTCCCTATGAACATCTAAGTGGCTACATTTTTAAAATTCTGAAATATGAAACCAACATATGCAATGAAAATATTACATTTGGAATAAAAGTGAAGAAAAACAGGAACCGAACTTGCTAAAATTACAATCGGTAACTATTATTATCCGTTAGTAAACGACTTGAATGCATGTAAATATTTTAATCTTGTACGTACTTGGCATTAAAAATTAGTTTTGTATGAATCAAAATAAATTAAAAAAATAAATCATCCTTTCCTGTTCAACAACATCCAAGAAATTGCAGGAAAAACAAACTTAAATTAACTCTGGAATAACAATTTTACCTGTGACATGAATACAATGTTTGACTAATCTGGCGTGTTTGTGATACCTTGCATATCAAAAGCTTCAAATAATATCGGAGAGAAATCAGAAGAATAGGGACATACACGGAGTGATTCTGTTTCCTGGTTAAAGTACGCTACCCTCTTTTCCAACACCCAGCATACAACATTCCCCTTTATTGTCTGTCTTCTGGATCCCTTCACTTCAATTTTTCATCAAACCGAATACCCCTTTTCCCCCATCTTTCTTTCTTCCCTCCCTCCCGCGTTTTTGTTTTTTTTCTTCTTCTCACGATCTCAAGGAAAAAAATGAGGTCCTTTTTATTTGCGCGCGGATGGCCATAGCAGGGGAAGAAACAAGAAGCACGTATGTTACACATGACGCATGTTTTAGGGTCTGTGAGGTTCGCCTGAGTGCCAGCACTTAGTGCCCACCGTGGAGGTCTCTGTAGCTGTGGGAATCCCAGAAACGGTTGAGGCAACGACGCGGACAGTAGCAAACGGAGTTGCATGAGAACTCCGCTTGGAGCGCTGATGTACACAACATACTTTCACGATACGTTTGATGTACACAAAATACCATTTCCGTACACAACATACTTTCATTGGGATAAATTAAACAATATAAAATAGACATTATTATATTTAAAAAACAAACATGTTTCTGAATATTAACTTTCTTTTACTTAATGGTACAGTAAAATAGTTTCGATACATAATTCCTAACAAATATGAATTATACCCTGCTTCCCATACATCCCTTTTACTATTTATCGTTTATCAATTTTATCATGATTTTCTTCATATGAGGTTTTATTCCTTTGTTACTAATTGAAGCAGAGTCTCAGATCGTGAATGCAACTAAGGAAACCCACAAAATATGAGAAAAATGTATCAAACTTTGATATGTATATTTGGTAGTTTTCAAGATCATAGGTAACAAACTAACAAACAAACAAAAAAGGATTTTTTCGTGTATTATTAAGATGTGATTAGAGGTTATATTTACATACTAGCTGATTACCGAGCGTTGCCCCAGATCTCTCTTACACTTATCTTTAATCACTCCGGAAAAAATAAAATCTCCCTATATTGTAAGATTTTGTAGTGTATTGTAAGATATTGTAAGATTTAAATAGTTCTATTATCTTTATTAAATGCATAAAACAAAGAATCCATTAAATTTGATGATGATTGATTTGGGCTTCTTAAATTATCCTTTAAATTGAAGTATTTTAACATTTCTATTTTTAACAATGTTTTATCGATAATTTAGATTAGTTTTTTTTAAATAAAGACATATTCTGCCGCGGACTTTCTTGAACTCTTCGAGGCAAACGATATCGTCCTTCCTTCATAGTTGTCATAAATCTCTAACCGTTTACGCAGCGTAAGCAAATATACCTCTCTTCGTTCCCGATTTTATCGACATTTATTGTCAAAAACCATTTCAACTTTTTACAACGTATTTTAAAAATAAAATTTACCCTATGTTCATCCTCAAACTATATCCTTGCCAAATTTCATCACGATTGGACCAGTGGTTTAGTCGTGATCAGGTAGCAAACAGAAACACACTTTCGAGTTACGCATTTATATATTGGAATGGATTTCGCACAGTTCCAACCCGCTGATGAATGACCGGGGTGACTACACTGATCACAATGTTGTAGGCAACGTGGTGATGGCGATAGAGGAGGAGGAGGAGGAGGACGAGTCTGTGAGACGCGGTGAGTGTGAAAACAGTCGACGACGTGATGGAACGCCGGCGTCGTGTCGCTTGACATAATTTGTTCAGCGACGGCGGCGGCGACGACGACAGCGCTGCGACGGAGACGAAAGGAAACACGAGAGTGAGGGATGTGGAAAGTGAAGGAAGAGCAGGAGGTCATGTCTTCCTCGGACGTCCATCAGGGGAGTACATATAATTCACGAAATAGTGAAGGTAAATGTGACACCGGGGAACGCGCCCATTTTATCTTTTTAATCTAAGAAAAAAACTCTTTTCAATGAATACGTCTAATAAAATTTTATCCTCTGCCGAGCCAAATTTGAATAATTTCCAATTCGCGTAACAAATATTTCGAAATAACTAATCAGACATCTGGATACAACCAATAATGTTTTTATCGAACTGGTATAAATAAAATAACGTTCGAATGTTTTCGAATTTTTCTCAGCATAAAAAAGAATAACAAGAAATACATAAAACGTCACAAGCGGCTATGAATAACAAATTTACATAACTAATTATTAAAACATCCAAATTTTAACCAAAATGTTGGTTATTAGTTAAAATGTACTTAGTTTACCAATCTTTGATACAACGTTCGAAAACTTATGTGCAATCCTGAGACAAATGAGTGCGTACTTCTATTTTAAGATAAACGGTCAATCATTGGAGGATTTACTGTCATATTTCCGTAAACGATACTTACGGTAGCAAATGAGTCAATCGATCCCAAACTTTGGCATAAAAAATCTCATGATTAACCAAAAATAAAGAAGTTAAAAATAGTTTATAACAACACGGAAGACGAAAATGTTCACAGTTAACATCAGACGATAACGTTTAAAAGCACTAAAGTTCACTTCCCGAACTACACACACAGTTATCCGTAACTCGATGACGTCGAAAGAGTAGGAAACGTCTATTGTCATACCCATATAGACACCTACAGTCAGAAAAGCTAAATAGATCGTATAAAACCCCTCTGGCAGCTCGGTGGCTAGCATGCTTGCTCACCACTGAAACACTGCAGGGTCAATTCCCGGCGGGACTAGAAAAAAATACAGCTGTGACAATTGAGAAGCGAACCCCTCATCTTCTATCTACCCCTACTACTATTGGTATCATTAACTACTCCTACTAATACCTAGTAACCTCGTACCTCCTATCGCCCCATGTAAATAAGCTTCAATAACACGCTACATTTCCCATTCACAAATACTTCAATTTAAAAAAAAAAGATATCATAAAAAAATGTAAACACAGATGTGAGGAACTTCTAACAACTTCCTGAAAGAGATGAGGTTATACCCTTCGCGAACGTACAGAACAATGTTAATAATAAATTATGCCAATATTGAGTTCATTCTAACAAAGTGTGAACAAAAATTTGAAGTAGATATACGAGTTACAAGAGAGAAAACCTCAGTTAGTCTGGACTCGAACTCAAGTTCTGCCGTCCTGAAGTAGGTAAGAAGCAAGATGACTTTAATACCATCATTTTTATATTTGTTAATGTTTATCGAAGTCGTTCAGAAAGCGTAGTCAAGGCGACAGCTGTCACCTCGGTACATCCTTACAGATGAAGGAAGAATTCTCTTCCTATCGCAAACCTTGAAATCTAACTATATTACAATTCATGTAAAAGTGAAAATAGAACATTCAATATGGCTACCCAAAGAAGTATGCCAGCGGCAACGAAATATATCTCTGACATACGGACATCGCCATCTCGAGAAACGTCCTGCGTTTTTTGTAATTAGCAGTTTTGTGAGGTTAATGTCAGACAACCTTCGTATCTAAAGTGAATGTGATATTATTGAAAGAGCTGTATGTATGTTATGATGTCACAGACGTTACGATGTTAAAAGCAAATCAGATAAGAAATTTGGAAACAGATTCAAACAAAAATTTATTCGAAATAGCAGGAAACATTAAAAATAAGTTCCCATCAATATAACATAACATAGACATAATGCAAATTAGTTTCCCATAGTTAACAAAATGCGTCACTGCATGATTTCACAATAATTTCCAATAAGCATGGTGACAACGCTAAGACTTGGATAGTTCATGGGTGCCACAATAAATCCAACAAGTGATAAAAATACTTCATGCTTTCCTCATCAACTTAATGTTTGTTAGGTTGGGCTATGGCTTCCCACTTCATGTGAATCCTAGTACAGTTAACTGCTCAGGATAGCTAACTACATTTTGCACTGTTCTTAACTGTCACCATAGTTTACACGAAGCCAGTCACTGTCTCGAGAACTGTCGGCTAATAAGTTGTCCTCGCGCTATTGGGTCGTTAGAATCGGATTCAACCAATGGAACATAACCATGAACTTCTCTCAATTGTATGAATAAAATTTTTCATTGAATTATTTTTCAATTGAACCAAACTTCTGGAACTAGCACATTGAATTTTTTCATGAATTAAATTAAGTACGTGTGATGACACGAAAATATTTGCATAATGGACTATTTGTTGAGAAAACTATTCACACTATAACAGTATTGACAGACACGATCTCCTAATTTGCCAATTTAATAAAGGACGATTGCTACAAAACATGAATCTCTCCAACTCCGTGGAATGATATTGATCCTTTTTGGTTAAGTAGAAGATGAAGAGTCACTCACGAATAGCCTCATGTCTGGAAAGAGAAACTGGATATCCAGAAAATCCAAGATGTCCGCCATCCCAGTCGGGCAGATTGAACACAACGTCATAGAAAACCCTTCGTACTAATGAGAACTATGAGCAGTCTTCTTTCCCATTCGTCCAAACTAGACTCGCTCTCCGGTCTTATGATTGGTGGTTACACCAGGAAGAAGTGGCGCCAAAGCTGATGACGTCAACTGACACCAGAATGTGCTGGCATTCGAAATATATCGAAGTAGATGTATGAAGTCTTCACGAAATTTGAACATCAACATAGTCACGTAATTAATGAGCTAACTACTCCCATAATAAACGGAAATAAAACCATAACCATATGATGAATGTGATGCAGAGAAAATTAAAATCGAATTTCAAACGAGATCATTCGAAATTGCCTTATGTGAAGTATAATTGAAAAACATATTTCATGGAGTAATAAAATTTTTAAAAAAATTAGGCTGCCATTGATCACGGAGAAGTATGAATAAAATGAGAAATTTAAAAACATTTTCTATTGCATATAGTATTCGATTCACTCAATACAGTCAGAATTTTCTTTAAATGTATTAAATGTTAGTTCATTAGGGGGTCAATTGACTGCCTGGCGAACACATACAAAATTGGTCACATACTTGTGAAGAATCACCGTTTTACATAACGTGAACAAATAATCATATATTACATATTCGAAATAATGATAAGTGAAGTAACAGAAATTGTCAACACAACCAATGTAATTAAAATAGGGACATAGAAATTCAATTTGAAGAGTAAAATGAATGCCTTTCATTGTTTCCTAGGGAACCTATTCAAATTATTTATTTAAATGTAACGTGTCTTTTTAACTTAAGCATTCTAAATTTTATAAAAGAGAAATGTGAATTTTCGTAGAGAGTGAACGCGAAATCGTTCATATTGAGAAACAATACATATGGAAGGATGAAACAGAGAAGAAAGTTAATAATACGCGATGATGAAACATTGGTTCGATTGTAAAAAAAAACTTATGAAAATAAAATTAAATGAAATGGAAATAGATCGTCTCTCAGGTAAATTTTTATGCCTAATTGAATGATAAATAATAGGTATATAATACTTAAATTCAGAATTTTCGTGTGTGAGTTTAATAACTTGAATAAACCTTTATTAAAATTTGTGCAGTCTTTAAATAGTAAGTCAGGTGAGTGAAGAATTTACGATAGTATGTAATTAACTTTCAGTATTAATATAATGGAACATTGACATTTTTTACGTCTACTCTCATTATTAAATTGAATTTTGAATCAACCTAATGACCATGCTGATAGCAGCAACATGCTGTTGAAACGTTGTAATAAATAGTCTACATTAAAAGGTCGATTAAAATTTCAATTTAATAATGAAACATTATTTAATTAATTACAGATAAAATACTTAATTATAAAAGTAATCAACCTTATTTTATTGTATTATTTAAATATGCGTTGTATATAACTTCAATCATCTTCAAACAACATTACGTTTTAAACAGTCAACAAATCCAGGCTCTCTTAAAGTACAAAATAAATACATTATCAGTTTAACAAAATTTATAACAAATATCGTGTTCAATAAAATATATTTAGTTAAGTATTTGTACCAAAAGACATCTCAAAAATCTTTTTCGGTACAGGTATACATTTTTGGTTATTTTTAAATAACGTTCTTTTTGCACCTTGGTTATTGATAATTTTCTTATATTCAAATTAAATATATTTCTTGAGTACCACGAGATAAATTTATCAAATTTATAATACAGAAAAGTCAACATAATTTAAAGTGATCCGTAAACAACTACGCAAGCATGCTGCAGAACGGGTCCGAAAGCATTTTCATGAAGGTCTTACACTCAACCCCTGTACAGCTCACAATTCAAGCTTACGATGTCAATCGTATTGACCTTTGGTCCAGTTCCCACCTTAACTTTTACGGCTATAGAGATCGCTCAACCTGTGCAAATCACGAAGTCGTGACTTCAGTGTACTTGGTACAGGTTTAACATGTGCGGCGGTCAGCGAGATCAAATGTGGAAGGGTGGTGAAAGGGATACTAAGGGATGTGCTCTAGTTTTCAACTTACCCCTTTGTCCAGCCTCCCCTGGACCGGTCTTACGGGTGAAAGTGGGGTTGATCACGTGACTTGTGGAATGTTATTCAAATATTCATCAGGATACAGGTCCTATTTCGGAACTGTGTGGTAAGCCGAGAGAAGTAAATACGACACGGTGTGGTCATAAACTTAATGTTAAACGTATCAATATAATGAAACAAGCTCAAGAATTTTACCTTTTTTTATTTCATGCTATTAAATTCACAACGTTCGACTTCAAGTGTAAGTGACCGTCAGGTGTGATGACGACGCAAAACATATTGTATTCGCCCTTATTTAAGGTCGCAAGCTCAACAATGTGTCTCAGTTTTTTAGTGTTAAGTATATTGAAAATATAATACAAATGTTATCACCGTATAGTTTTTGCTTCGGCTTAAGATGTGCACGACAACAGTTATATTTGGCACACCATGCCACTTTAACCCTCGAGCGGTCGCGTCCATATTCGTTACACAAGGAGGCGCGCGTAGTACATTGTGCGACGTCTCGTTTTTCACTTTTTCTGAAGAAAAACAGTAATTTAGCACTCAAACTAGACAATATTTATACATAAACAATATATTTATACATAAATCATTGAAGATGATTTTTAAATTGAAAACCTTATAGTTCTAAACGCTCATTTCAAATGTAAACAAGACAAGTACTCATACAACAGACTAATATCATACAGTCGCGATATGTCATGAAAATTCCCTATGTTGGTCATGCAGCAGGAGATAGTCGCTCCTCCACCCACCAACGAGTATCACTAACTAGACGAAATTAATGTGACGTCAAATCCCTAGCAACCGCACGCTGTGTTTCCAAATCAACTTCCAGATGTTGTATGAGGCATACCCGAGTATGAAGCATATGTGAGATAATGTACCTTAGAACATAGTACCTTAGTACTCTTATAGTTTAGTTATAAGAGCTATCCCTTCTCTAATAATTTTTTTCGTCCCCAAAAATTGTCTGATATGAACTGGAATTCGATAACTCTCTTTCTTGGCCTTGCGCAAAATAAAAGGCCTTTCTTTGTGTTTACTACGATCAGAGTCCAATGTAAACTGATCAAACGCATCGATAACACAACTGCAGGGTGTGTCGCGTAACAGTCGCCTTGGCAACCAACTGCATCTACTAACGCCGTCTACAGTGATATTCACTCACGACCTACTTGATTTCGTGTAGTGATTCTAACCACTTGAAGGTGTCACTGTGCCCAGTTAGTTGCCTTTGTGGTCGCGACTGTATATTATTATACTGTGCTAATAGCTCCTGTCTAACCACTAAGAAAAGCACATTGGCCGCTGACCTTGTCCAGGAATCTTTCAGCTTCCAATCGTATCCAGAATGACCGGTCCAGCCCTGACCACACCAGAAGGGGAGGCTGGACAATGAGGGGTGAGGTGAAAAAGAGAGCACAACTGTATTGTTGATCTTGTTGACCATGGCACGTGTCAGACCTGTTAAAAGCTTCAGGAAACACCCAACTTCCGAATGAAGGGAAGTAACCTGCGACGTTAAGGTGGAAACTGGACCAAGGGCGCATTTGACCTTAAGGACTTTTACTTTCTGACCGGTCAGTCACTGCAATGAGGTACACATGTACAGGTCGGTTGAATAACTAAAGTTTAAGGAGCTAAAGCGTACGTTCAAAATATCTGCGACAATATAACTTGAAGTATATTATGACATAGTTTCCCGAAGCAAAATGTCATAATATAGATGAGTCTCTGTTAATTTAGTTTTTTTTTTGTGCCTTGTTATTCTTCTGTAGTAAACAGAATGAATATTAAATAATAGGAGAAAGCTGTGATCCCTGACAAGAAAAGGAACAAAAATGCTCATATCAACATGTGCCGGGAAATGGATTGTTAGTCCCTAAATAGGAGTACTTGTACATTACATTACTCAGTACATGGCATTAATTGCTTCTTTTTTTAACTCACAACCTCCGAGTACCAACTCGGGGAGGGCGATTTGTGTCATCTACGACGGACTGGGACTCGAACTCGAGAACGCCCGCTATTTCCGCTGGTGTGCCACCACTGCACCACCCCGAAACGCTGCCTCGACTCATGAAACCCATACGCATCCTCCTGGCCAGTTCCGACGAAGATGCATCACATCGCATACAGGTTCACCGGTATATACCAGGTGGATGTAGTATACGGGCTTCATGAGTCGAGGCACCGGTTCGGGGTGGTGCAGCGGTAGCACACCAGCGGCCAAAATAGGAGGACCCGGGTTCGAGTCCGTCACAATTTTCACTTGGACCGTAGACAATGCAATTGCTTCCATGTTACACAGGATGTTTAAAGTGACCACCATGGATTGCAATACAAGACTTGACACGTCGAATCATGCAATGCTTCATTCTTTCGAATGTTCCGTGCTGTATCCGAATAACGTCAAAGTCTCCAAGAAAACACTGCTCCATGGTCTGCATCAAAATACTGACCCCTTCTTAGATGCCCCAACGAGTAAAAATCAAAGGGCATAAGACCGACGATCGAGGTGCCATACACAAGTTGCCTGGTAGCAATTATTATATAACATGCAAGTACTATTAGTGGACTAACATGCATTTTCCGATACATATTGATACTAACTATATTGTTCCTTCTCCCGTCAGGAATTTTGTCCCCTTACTCAATATTCACTCTGTATATCTAAACGTTTAAATTCCCCTTTAATTCATAGTAATTATGAGTAATTCATAGTTCAAAGCAAGTTTGAAGATACGGAAGCAGCGAATATTTTTAGTCTTATGACATTGATTAGCAACTAGCAGCGTAAAAGGTTGAATCTTTTGGTCTCAGTTCTTTCCTGATCTGACTGGTCCAGCACAATGTGTATATGCTGGTCGTGGGGTGAGTGAGAATGAGATGAATACTGGAGCAACCCCTTTCTCGTTTGAACAACTCCCTTTAGATCAACTTCGCATTCTTGCGCGTACAGGTTTTGCCACTCTACATTCCCAGTCCTGTATATGTAGTAGATGTGAATATTACATTCTAAACAAGAGATACACAACCATTGAAAATATTTTCTCATAAACAATAATAAATTTATTGTCAAAAAAAGCAGTACAAACTGTGTATGACCACGAGGAGGACAATAAACTAATTTACTCTCCGGAAGCAAGCAAGGGACCATCACACCAATTCCGATCCGACATTTCTATCTTTACTACATAATGCTAAAAACCCGGGTTAGGAACGTAACCACGATATCTCTAAAGGGATGTCTGAGATGTAAATAAAATAATCTCTTACAAAGGCTTGTATTTTTTTAATGCAATTTTTAATCACATAAACTCACCACCAAATCAATCATTCAGACAGGCATTCGATTAAAAATACTTCAAATAAGTTTAACTCCGGTAATGTTCCATTTTTCAGCATAATTTTGTAAGGTCCGGAACCCCAAGACCTTGGCTACGTCCTTACTCGGGTCCTTAGTTCTCCAGGCTACTTGCCTGTTCATAGAGATCTGAAAAGATTTGATAACAATTTTTAACTTTCTTTAACAACAGTATTTTGTTGAATACTTTTTACATTTACATGGACTGTACACAATATTTATTGTGATGAACTGCGTTCATAATTTATTCGTATGAATTATTTAACAATAATATATTTGAGAAATGGAAGTAAATAATGAAACTACAATTTAAAAAAATAGAAGATAACATTTTAAAAAATACTGTATCGCTATGAAGCCACCAAGAACTCAATTACTGAGCTTCCCCTTCGACGTTCGCGCGGTTGCAATATCAGTTCTACCAACCCCTACCTCCAAAACATTTTATAACAATTTTTAGACTTAAATAAGGTAGTAAACTCCTTAATAAAGAAGGTAAAGAAACAAATAAAAAAATTAATGCATCACTACTAAGCTACCAAAGGATTATTTACTGGCCTTCCCCTTCGACGTTTGCATGGCAGCCACGACAATCCCACCAACCTCCACCTCCAACACAAATCCTCGCCCTTCGCGTGGTGATCGAGAGGGTGACGGAGGCGGGGGATGAAGGAAGACGCGGCACCCGGAAGCATGATGGCGGCGCTTCCGCCGGATGCCGGAAGTCGCTGTCCCTGGCGACGGCAAGGCGTCGGTCGCCGGCGACCGGGTTATCACTCGGCGTCTTCGCCGGAAGAGCGGAGAGGGATTTTCTCCAGCGAGGACGAAACCAGTCGAGGGAGAGAGCAACGAGGTCTTATGGATTGAGACACATGACCATGTTTCATGGGGAAGTAACTCTTAAACAGTTGCGTTGGTTTATGAGCTGAATAAAACCAGGGACACATCGCTTCTCTCAGTTATTTCAACTGTCTTACACGTACATAAGTTTTTGAATTCTCAACACGCTGGTTTTTTCTCGTAACCAATACCAAACAAATAATTTAAGGTTCAATCGGTTTGTCTCTACATATTTAGAAGGTGTAACAAATACAGTTAAGGTCTTGAAGGTGGAGACAGTACCGCCTCTATCCGCCGCTCACCAACATACCACAATGCTCGCTCAACACGATAATATTCACCTACTTCATTACTCGTAGTGATACTCACTCACCACTTAAAGGCGCCACTGCGCCGAGCCACTAATGTCACGATAGTTTAGTAATATGTAACAAATATCAGATTATCCGGCGTTGCCTGGAATTTTTCTTAGACCAATCTTCTTTTACTCAGAAAAAAACAACATATATCTACATTATGATAGTAAAACACTTTTACTTACCGTTTCTTAAAAACCTATTTACAGCATCCTAATTTTACAAATTCATAATAATACAAACTAAATACAGAACTTAATTCTATACACCATTTTGACTTCCACATCCAGCGGCAAGAATACATAAATCCTCAGATGAAACCACCCTTTGAGCAAGCAACAAACAGTTCTCCGTGAGAGAAACAAATCAATCGAAAACGTCACCAATTAGCCCACCTCATCATTCACACTTAGGAGTATTTAACCCGCCTACATGCACTAAACTTATACGGTATCATGTCATTGTTTTTTTTTCTAGAAGGTCCTGAAATCTATGGATTTATACCCGTATTTTTCGATCAAATATTTTTACATGACCCTCTTTTCCCACTCCATTCACGGGTGTTCTGGAACTGTTCACCTTCACCCCCGTCCTCCCAATCCCAATGGTAGTCCAACTTCGATATGACATCGGAAGTGTGTCTATTCATCTCAGAATCTCGGGTAGAACGAACCCACTCACCGGGAGCCGCATCGGTCAAATTTTCGCTTCGGAGGCGAAAAGACAACGGCGGCGGTGGCGCTGCGCCGTTTCATGAAGACGCTTGTAAATCCAAATCTTACGACTTACATTTGATGATGATTGATTCTTCTTTACTCTCTAAAATTGAACTACTCTAACACTTCTATTTTTTTACTTTTCTCGATAATTTAGGTTAACCTTTCAAGATTAACATATTCTGTCACCGACTTTTTATAGATCTCTTTTGAGGCGAAAATATATTGCCACTCATACTACCTGTAACCGTTCAGTTAGCGTAAGTGAATATATTGGATATTCTTCCCGACTTCAACATAGTCAAAAATCATTTTCTATCTTTCTTTACACAGATTTTTTATAAAAAAATTTAGCCGAACATCTAAACATTCTTCCTGAACATCTGAACTACCTCCTCGCCAAATTTCATCATGGTCGGTTTTGTGGTTTAGTCGTGAAAAGGTAACAAACACACACACTCTAGCATTTCACATTTCTATATTAGTATGAATATTTCGTCATGGTTGCAACTGTGTGATATTAAACTTAAGTTTTACACTGTTTCTATCAATTCTACAATTTCTTATAGATGCTCTTAGATGTGCGATTGGGTTCTGAGTATATTCTCAAAGATCTGAGTATATCCCAAAGATCAAATAGATGCGAAACTTTGAACGCGTGACATTTTAATAACATGTCATTACAATTCTAATGCTTCAATTTTGTGTGTGTGTGTGTTGTATCATATACGAAAATAGCACAAGCGTGTAGTGCTAGTTTCATATTTTGCCATCGCAGTTCATAATGGATAAAAGTGTCATGCTTTACCATTGCAGAAGAGTTTTATTTCTGCTGTGGTTCTGAATTTACTCTACAACAAGAAGGTTCACTACAATAATCAATAAAAATTAATAAAATTACATAAATACGTAATAAATAAACGTTAACATAGTGAAGAATATGTAAAGAAACACATAAGAGTCACTCAAATATTGGGCGAAACTGTTACGGCTTTCCTTTGTCAGAATTCAGATTTGTAAATTCATCAAAATTCAAATTCCTCCCCCCCCCCGCTTTTCTTTCCTTTTTTATCAAAAACGGTCCGTGAACGAAGTGAGAAGAATCAGTTCCGTATCTACGAGACGAAGGCGAAAACCGAAAATGTTTCTTCCAATATGTAGTGAATTTTGTGTGTTTCTTTCTCTATTAATTTTAATAACTAGAATACGGTGTTGCATTATTTTCAATATTACCGTTATAACTTATATAGTTATTTAACATGAATAATAGTATTAGGATAATAGTATTCCTCCTAGAAATCATGGTCTGCATTCACCATTTAACCTTCATCACTAATTAACCACACCGTAATCTGCCATTTGACTCATTAATATATCACCCCCTTCTTACTAACGAGAGGCTCCCGTATTCACAAGCACCCCGTTGTGTTTCCCTACTTCAGATAACGGATAGCAGCTCTGAATATTTGATAAACTGTTGCGTCAGATAAATTACTAACCTGGTAGCCGAAGTCGTACTGGAGCAAGGACGGATTTCATTCCCAAATTTTCTTTTAACAAATCATCTCAACCATATTTCTCCAAAATCCTGTTTTCTCAAATCAGCAGTTGTCTGGATTTTCAGCCATAAAAAAATTTCAAAGCATATTTCATCGTACCACGATTTAGACAGCACCCAGGTATGCCAGTTTTTTTTTTCATTTCCTGTTTTCTTTATTTCTATCTCGTCACATTCAGTTTAAAAATTATTTTAACTGTGCTGTTTACTGATCAAATTAAAAAAAAAATGATATTAACTTTCTCTCGGTCGAATTTCTTGTCAAATTTTCACAATTTTATTTCTTTCATTTATAATTTATTATTTTAAACTATTTTCTTGTAATCTTGTGTTGTAGATTATTTTAACTGTAAAGTTTAATAATATTATTAACTTTTCTTCTTTCTGGTAAAATTGTAATATTTTCACCGTACTTAAAATTCTAATTTCTTTCGTTTTTAATTTATTATTGTAGCACTGAAGACGGCCGCCGTGCAACCAAAAGGGCTTATACCTTAATGAAGAACGACAGAGTGACAAAATCTTTTATTGTTTGTTCTTTAAGATGTCATTAACTCTCCGCATGCGGCTTCCGGTTTTTCAACGCGGGTCGCAATTTTATCTACTGCATCCTTACAAGACAACCATATTCTTATGCAGATTGCGGTATTAATTATGGTTTAAGGAAAACCATTTTGGTTATAATACTTGTAATGTAATGTATCGTATCAGAATTGCAAGTATTCACCTATTATGAAATCATGCCGGAAAATCTGTCAGAACTTTCCATCCAAAACAAAAAAATCTGTTATTTGAGCACACATTGAAAAATTCCTTTTACACAAAAATCTGAGAGTCTAGACTCCCTGTTCTGTTCTATCTCGTCGACAAGCTACAATTTTTCCCGATAAGCGAAAGAACTTTGCTTGAGAGAAAAACAAACAAAAATGCTATTTCTAGCATGGTATAGTGCTGAATTTTTTTTACGCAATTTACTCGGGTAAATGTATTCTTTTGTTTGATGAAAATTTTTCAAATTTTTTGTGGTATGTTTTGGTGTGATTTATATTTTAGTGTTTCTGTATTAACTAGTTTCTTAATCAGACGAAAATAGTGACCACGCATGTCAATGTGTATAGGATATCTTGAGTTTAGGTCAAAGTAAATACATCCTTCTCAGATCTCCAACGTCTCAACTTAAGCTATATTCGGGGTTCTGTGTAACATAACCTCCTCACCACTAACGCTGTTCCTTTTCAAATTCCGGGCAACTCCCGATAGCTCTACTAGTTGATAAATAAAATCATTAAGTTAACTACATTTATTTATTAAAATATTCATTAAAAATATTACATTTTTTTCTTTTCTGTTTTTGTTTTCTTAGATATTCTTCAAAACTATTTCTATCGTAGTATTCCCTTCAACGTTTTCGTTTTAAAGCACTGAGTCATTCAGTAGCGTACCAAGGCTGGGGATGAGGTGGTGGTTCACCTCCAAATTGGTGTGAAAAATAATAAAAACGTATATTGGAATTCAAATATACTCGAAAACTTTTCTGTGTAAAATTAAGAATAGTCGAGATTATACATATATTTCTTAGGTGTGACCTACGCGTAGAGAAGATATGGGTTAACTTTCGGTCAGGTGAACATGGCAACTTGCCGGGAATCGAACCCGGCACACTTGCATTGATCGCAAGGGGTGTTATCAAATAGTTGAGATTATTACAAAATAAAAGAAAAGTTTTTTAATTACACTGGTGTTATCGATAAGCAAGTGTTGTCAAATCAATCACATTTGTAAGAGGGGTCTCCAAAATACCGCCCCAGGCCTCATTAGACGAAGGTGCGCTACTGGAGTACCTCTGTCGGTACGTAACTGCAGAGTCATGTCTTTACATTCATAAATGAAATGCTTCTCTTGCATCGGACAGGGCTAGATGAAAGGACGATTGCGGTCAAATAATTATAAAATCTAATTGTATTTCACCCTTTAACTCTTACAAACCTGACCGAACTTTTGTAGCATAGCTATACCTTATAAAGCTATTCGCTGTTCATAAAATATATTCTTCAGTAGTGTTATCTCTCCCGGCTATTGACCCGTAAACAATATATTGACCAACTGTTGTTGACAAAAAGTTTAGAAGTGGTCACCAGGAAATGTCCGCGATGGCCACTGCCCGTCTCGTGTATCCACTAGTTACGCTACAAGAGACGTTACGAAATATGTGAATCGGATCATCAATTTCATAAATAATCAGTTTTTTTTGCCTCCCCATAAGAGCAGACGCGACCTACATGAAATGCTGACTCGGAAGAGACCAGTGTGTTGACCTCTGGATTCGAGTCCATAACTTGACTGTGAACTGATCTCGTCAATACACGTCTACCCAATACAATGCTCAATAATGATTTATGAACACGTCAGACGCATCCATGAATTTCATTTTTGATTCTCCATGTGTTAATAAGCATTGTTTTCTTTCCTGGTAATCATAAGGTACACGTTTTAAAAACAAATTGAAAATTACATGGTCCTATTGGCTCCGTGTCAAAATATAAGAGAATTGGGAAGCGATATAGTGCTTGGGCGAGTTATCGAAGATCGCCCATTGAAACAAAATTGTTTGTCATGGAATAAATAATGAATCAAAAGTATTCATTATCGACAGAGGAAAAGTCTAGCCTTAAATCTCTCCAACCATTACCTCATTTTACACTTGCAGTATGAAATTACTGCTCAGGAGAAGATATTCATGAAAACGATGGTGAGTTTATGACCATTCCTATCCTGAGCAGACGATCGTAACTTGTGTTCCATGGCGACGTGGGCGGAAAGCGAGAGAGACAGAAGGGTCCGTGGCAGCAGTAACCGCCCTTGCCGTCCCCTGCCCTCCACCACCGTCGCCACGTCCTGTGTCCGATCGTCCACCAACCATTGGCGACTGCGCACTGCGTCCAGCAACTACTGCCACCGGCCGTGGCCACCGCTGGATCAATAGGCCGAGCCACCCCACTCACCCCGTCTCAACGGAGGATGCGGCGGACTCCGGTGCTCGCTGCTGCTGGCCGAGGGTGGCGGTCGCTGTTAGGAACAGCATCGGACGTAATGGTCGTCGTGGTGGGGATGTTACAGACGGGTACAGAAATCTGCTTCTGAGTTTGCAGACCTATGACAATACTAAACTCGTCATCATGAATATTATCAGACATTTTCTTTGGAATCATGTTTCCATTCCTCTACAAATATTGTACGTCTTGGGAGTTGTCATAGTGCAATTCCTCTACAATAGTGATTTGGAATTATAGTCCCATTCTTCTACAATATTGTACCCAACACCGATGTACGTCATTGGGGTGGGTTTGTGTAAAGAATATGTGAGGGAGATATTATAGCTATGGTGGACGAGTGCTGAAATATGTTTCTGTTGTAGGGTTCACTGAGCCATGACAATGCTGAATCCTTCGCCTCGAATATTAACAAGCACTTTCTTAGGTAACAGACTTCCATTCCTCAACAAATATGGTGCGTTACAGCTTTAGACGTTATGTTGGTAAGGAGTAAGGGGTGAGGGAGGAGATGTTATGAAAGACGAATAAAGAAACCTTGCGTTTTGGAAACAGAGGGGTTTGTTGTCCCACGCCAATGCTGAACTCTTCCTCGTTCTTCTTCCTATTTTCTTACGATAATTTCTGAGGTATCAGTCTTCCATTCCTCTTCAAATACTATAAGTAGCAGAATTGGGTGTGATGATGACGTACGGGTTTATCGGAAGTGGAGACGTCACGTTTATGTCAGCATTGACAGACGGTTACACAAACCGGTTTTTTTCATAAGAGGGAGGTTGTTTTGCTGACACTTGACAATAGTTTACACTTCGTATGAATACTAGCAGGTGCTTTCTTGGGAATAAGATTACCATTTCTCTTCAAATATTGGGCGTAACCGCGTTCAGTGAAATGATGGTTGGGTGCTAAGCTGGGGTAGCGGTGGAGGATGTATCACGGCATCGTCGGTTTACGGCGGACGGGTAAAGAAATGGATTTTTGGATGGAGCTGGATTTGCTGACTCATGGCAATACTGAACTCTTCGTCATCAATATTAGCAGATACTCTCTTTCGAATCAACGTTAGACGTTATGATGGTGGTGGGGAGCGATGCGGGGTTAGCGGGGGTGGGATGTTACTGTTTCATCGGCTAAGAAGGCCGGAGCAGAACTCGTAATTGGAGGGTGAGGGGGGTTTCCTGTGCTTTGACAATGCTGCTATCTTCGTCATGTATATTAGCATATACTTTCTTTGTAATCATATTCCAATTCCTCTATAAACAGTACTCGTAACAGCATTGGACTAACTGTTTGCACTGGTGATGAGGAACGTGAAAGAGTATGTCCAGATACGTTGTCGCTAGTAATGATGTATGACTACTAGATGCATATTTTCATCTAAAGATTCGCTGATGCATAGTGATACTGATCAATCCAGTATAGACATTACTGTTTTCAATTATTTTCCAAATATATTACGGCGGGTTATTAGTGATAAAGTATGAGACGATTTATTGGTGACAAGGAATGTTGAATATCAATTAGAGGAGTAGATATGCGACAAGTCGACATGATATAAGACACTTTCAGGATATGGGGAGAATCTGCTGAGCATAAACTCCCATCACGCATATTGACAATTAAATGTTGAAATGCACTTTAATTATTTTGCATATTTTTTTTCTTAGGAATGGATCACAAAATGTCCAGATTCCATGACGATTATATGTTTTACTCATTTATTCCCTACCGGATATGTTAATGTATTACACCCTTAACTGGTGACGTTGACATGACGTATTAGTGAATGGTTGAGTATAACTTCAGCTACACTTTAAGTTTTTTTTATATAGATTTAATTTGAAAATGCTAAATATTCTGTTCTCAACTCACACACGTATATGTATAAAATACAAATATATTTCTTCGAAGAAAATTTGGGTAGTGTAAAATATTTGAGGATTCATTTGTAACAAAAAGTTATAGACATATTTTAAAACATCATAATCAAATGGTAAATGACGTTGTTTTTTTTCGTTTAAATATGCAATAACTTTGTTTCTGAGCTTCGCTCACACGAAAATTAAACTATTACCTGACAATTATGTCATATCAGTGGTGCAAAATTGATTAACAAAATTGATATAATATTGGAGTAAGCATAGGGACAGTAATCGAGCAGTGTATATTTTGAGCGTGTTACATACACGCCCCTAAGAGATCTTTTTTTTATTATTCTATCTTGACCCACAGCCCATTATTTCTTTACATCGAGACACCCCACTCAATGAACCTCGGTTGAGTAAAGGTCCCGGAATGACAATTTGAGAAACAGTTTCAGTATTACTCACAAAAATTGTAGGATTCGTATTAATTATGAAGCTTGATATTTGTTTCAGGTTGTCTTTTATCTGAATCAACCTCGTATCCTGCACGATTGAAAACACACCCTCAGTACTAATCAATTTTCAAACAAACTATTGGTGGCGCAAACTATCCACCATCATTTGCGTGATACGTCACGATAATAAGCCGGCGAGGGGAATCCCCAAAGTGGGATGTTTACTCCAAGTCATGCAACATTGCCGAAAATAATGCAATATGTCTGCGTAACACAAAATAAATATTAATAGTAGTCACAAAATCGACTATTTGCCGTAGAAAGAAAAGTTGTTAACATAAACTAATACAAGGTAATATTCGTCCCACACGCTCGATGCAGAAAGAACAGAACAGCGCAACGAGCGCGAGTGAATTGAATTGGTGTCCGAGGTTGGCGATGGATTTCAGTTTTCACAAATTTGAATGTCCCGCCAACATAATGCGAGGTACAAAATTATCTTATGGACGATGGCGAAGCAAAGGCGTTGGCTACATTGAGCACAAGCTCTGTACCAACATCAAGCCAGTTAGACTGACAAAAAATAAATTAAATAATTAGTAATTTATTGTCTAGGGAGTTGTTACAAACTGCCTGCGACCTCGTTTTTTGTTGTTATTCTTAAGTTAAATTTTCACGAAGTGAAGAAACATGACTCGAAGTATACACCAGCGGGGAAGCGACCGTAGCACCGGACATTTCGAAGGGAGGGGAGGGATACTTTGTCCAGGCCGAGGCTTCTCCTGCGTCCCCCCACCATTCACTCCTCTGTACCTCCACCACGTGCCTCCGTCTCGACCACCGACGACGGCGACGGGGTCCCTGCATTTCACGGCCACTCAGATACGACGCCCGCATGTCCATTAGTGAGCGCGCTGATGACGTCGCGTCACTGTCATAGTTTTATTGTCGGTGTTAATATATAAGTGACTGTCTCGCTTTATTGTTGGCGTGAATGAAGTTACCATCACTTTAGGCGGGACTATTTAAACTTTATTGTTGTCGTTGCTGGATAAATGAGTCACAGACTTTATTCTTGAGATAAGTAACATTCGAGCTTAGGTTCTGACTCATATGTAATATTATTGAATAGTTCTTTGTTTATTAAAACTACACATTTGTAATATATCGCGGTAGATACCGCACGAAAACTTTGAATTACGTTTACTCACGACAATTAACATTATACCAATATCTAATAGATAGCTATAAATAATCACTTACAGAAGCCATAACTTGCCACTATGGTTACAAAATGCATTACTCTCATCTCCATAAAATAAACAAAGACACATAACATAATAGTTAAGTTTTACGTTTTGAATGCTGCATGAATTGAAGAAAAAACGTGTTTTATCTTAACACCAGGAAATTATTCGACACAAATTTTTTATGAATTTCGTGAGGTAATCGTGAGATAACATCAGTTAAAATTGTCTCAAAACCTACAGAAAAACTCATTCAAGTAAAATGTTAGTTATCCTAATGAAATACTATGTTATATACGAGACGTAAGATAAACATTATTTTCTCGAATCGAAGAATTCCATGGAATGTTCTACAAAGTGTATGCACACAAAGTTTAATGATGTATAAAATAATTAGTTTCTCTGATCTCGAATGCTGAAACAAATGAAAAACGGGAATTTTACGGTATCGCGTTACTATAGGAACTGTTATGGAATCATTAAAGAAAAAGTTCTATAACATATTTTCATTACTACTCCAGTTCATTAAGTTGGTTACTATGAAGAACTGATTGCATAGAAGATATAAAGTAGTCAAAATGAAAAAAAAGAAAGAAAAAAACAAGAGGAAATCGCGTGGCGACAACCCTTGTGAATCTGTTAAACATTCTAATAATATGAGAAAGGATTGTAGTCAATAAAGTGAGACGGAATACTCATTCAAATGTCTGTCTCATTATGTTAGTCTCTTTGTAGCTGGGGGAGCGACAATAGGACGACTTGAACTGCCCCTTTGGTCCCCAGTGGAAACTGAATTGCGTCTAACAAGACTGTCTTGACTCGGAACTTTATATGTGTAACTTACTTGGATTTTAAGACGTTATTTGAGCTTTATTATACGTTTAATTTACTCTTGTTTTTTTTTGTGGGGCTTTACGGCTCGTCAACATCGAGGTCATTAGAACCCTAAAATTCTGTACAGGTAGGGAAAATGCAATTACGCACTAAGGAGAACTAACATGTCTCTCCCCGCATGTGGAACTCGCCGAATGACTCAACCATACCCACTAAAAACCCTCCTGAATTACAATATATCAAAACATACTCAAAACCAAAAATCAAAACAGTACAAAAAATGAGGAAAATGAAAGATACCCTAGCCCTAATAGCGTCGGGATCGAAAAGAACAAGAGGTGACCAAGGAAGGTCAGGAAAGAGAAAGGAAGGAGCCTTACACAAGTAAGAGGAAGTAATGCCAGACTCAGCTCGGGGCCCCGTGTTTGCCAAACACGTACTTACTAGATGTAAATACTCTGGGGGGAATTTACTCTTGTAATATACACTTGTAATATCTTCAGACAGTGTTAAGAAGATCTGTGTATTAGTAATAAAGAAATTGATGTATGCATGAGCTGAGCCGGACAAATTGAAATGTTCTTAATTCCAATCTAGAAACTTTCAATTATGTATGCGTATGGAGGAGAAATGGTATGGAACTACAAACATTTTATTCTCAATTCCATTTGGTATTTTGGACCATTAAACTCTCCAAACCCAACCTCCCTCCTATACAATTTCTTTTGCCCAAATCATATGTTTATGTGAGCAGGCCTGATTGGTCTGGACCTCACATCATAAAAATAAGATATAAATTAAATTAATATTAGCTTTTTATGAATACTATGGACTTTAATTTACATCGAAAGTTAATTACATTCACTTTTTGCGTACACCCAACAAATAAGTAATAACATGAGATAACACGAGGAATGTGGGAGCAATTAGAAAATAAAATTGTAACTCAGGACCGTTTTCGGACGATCTCAATATACTTATAGTGTGATTACTTTCAACCCAGATCTAACACCCGGAAGACCTGTGACACATCCCCATACATGAGTTAAGTGAACCAGGCGGCACACTATGCTGTGCGCACCTAATTTCCGATTTCACACGTACCTACGTGTTAATGTTGGTTATGCTTATATTTCTTCTGTGTAAGGTCAGGGTGGAAATGGTGTAGAGTTGTGGAAAGCGAAAGGGTGGTGTAGTGGTTAACACCCCTGCGATCAAAGCAGGAGTCTCGGGTTCGATTCCCGGCTCGTCGCCATTTTCACGTGACCCAAAGTTATCACATATCTTCTCCACGTGCAGGGTACACGAAAGAAATATGTACATATTTTTTGTGTATTAAAAACCACAAATAAATCATTATCATCCAAACAATATCGTGTTCCAATTTACTTTCGTAGGTTATAGAATGAACGTAAATAGCTGAATTAGAAAGAATCTGAAAAAAAATATACAATTCACAATATAAAAGAGTCAAATGGGACATCTCTAGACTTTTTTTCTTCTCTCAATCCATACATTCTCGCCTTGACAAGGTCAGTCCATTCCATTGTGGAGCCAAACCCCGCGTCATAGCGCCACCACAAAACATCTGAAGAGCGGCAAAGCGCACGCCTCGACGACAAGTGAAGGGCGCGGAGAGGGGGGTGGTTAGGGTTTAAAGGGGGAGGGGGGTGTTGGACGCAAGGCAAACGAAGCAGAAAACGGATTCCGCGGCCAACTGCTCCGACGGCAGAAGGAATTTGACAAAGGGGGAACACAGTCACTGGAAGTAAGGGAGGGGAGGTGGTGGAATCTTAAACTGGCCGTTAGGGCTACTCAAGCGCTTGGTAGACGTCGCAGTGAGTTTGGGACGGAGGGTGTGAATCTTGCTATGTTATTTTTTTTCTGGTGGACTTCCGGAATTTATTTGCCGAGGCTGGTTCAAGTCCGGTAGGGGGTCAATAGCTACAGCGTAGTGGAGAATTTGAAGTTTATAATGGTATTTATCACGAACACATAAGTGATGTGAGATAGAGAGACAAGAATAGGAAATTGTTTATGCCAAGCCCATATCTGCTGGAATTCATCACTGGACATGACAATTTCAACATATATTTATACAGAATCGGATATGAAGAGAATGGGATGTGTATTTGTGGACAAGGGGATGAGACAGAATACCACATACTGTGGGATTGTGCACTGTATGGACTGGACAAAGGGAGGTTTTTGGGCGAGCTGCGGAAGTTCCAAATAATCAATTTAAATTATTAAAACACAAACATGTTTGTGTTTTTAGAACAGTACGTGCAGGAGACTGGAGTGTCACGTGACATTTAAGACAAGTAGGTGATATGACTGGTGGTAGGATGCGGTCCTAGTAAGAAAAGAATGGTAGAGAAAATCAAACAAGTATGACGTTGTTGAAGAGGGAGTTAAATAAATTAAGATGGCAAAATTGAGTTTTCAACGACAGTGTTTTAAATAAAATAAGACTTAAATTAATTGAAAAAAGAAGCACTCATCAAGGAACATCGAGTGCATATATTACTGAGTGCAGTGTTGTCTATGCCTTTTCATGTCGTCGAAGACAGTGACAAATAACTCTTATTACGCAAAGTAGACGCTCAGAAAAGATTAATTTTCATTTTCTCTTGGGTATTACAACATGTGGGGTAGAAGGAAAGTGATTATCTTTAGAATTTATTAAATAATGTATTTTGTAAGTATTAAATCCACTTTTGCCCTTGATCGGAATTGATGGGATGGTCCTTCGTTTACTTCCGGAAAGTGAATTAGTTTATTGGCCTCCACTTGGTCATACGCATTTTGCAACTGCTTCTTTGAAAATGAATTTATTTATGTGTAATGAGTGAGCATGTTTAATAATGTGGAAGGAATGTTCCTCTTCCTGAGCTTACCCTATCCTCAGCTCAACCAGTACTGAGCGTTAATCTAGTGACACATTCTCTTAACACTGAGGACCCGTGATTGCAGAGATCAGCCTCAATCTGAATCCATGAAAAATTAAGAGCCATTCTCATAAAACTAAAATTTTTCTCTGTCCTCAAACTGCAATATACGTTTTCCATGCAACCAAGCTTGCCTATCCAACGCAATCGTAATATTTTGTTGAGTTTCGTCTGCTACGATCAATCTTTAAATGTGATCCTTGTGGACATCCATCAAGTCATTAGTTTAATATCTAGTTCCATCTCTTGTTTAAGGTAAACCTACATTGTTTCAAAAAGGATTTACTTCTTCTATTCTTGAAAACTTTTATAAAATCATTTTCGGCCAAACTTAAGGAGTTGGTCCAACAAGGGTTCGAAAAAATAATTAATGTCATAATACTATAGATATTATTGCGGTTCCGAAAATATAAGCCGTATTCTTCGCTTTTCATATTTACGATAGTTATAAAGAAATATCGTTCCTCACTATTTTCTTCTCTCCGCCACCGTTTATGTTAGTATGTTAGGGTATGACAATTATAATATAATTGTAAACAATTGTTCGGTCACAGTCGGCGATGTTAGGTTTGTTAGACCCGGCGATTCCGTTTTAAGAAAATCTGTTGTAAGTGTGAAGATGGAGGCGATGGTGGAGGTAGCAGCACTCGCGGAAGGATATACGAAGAATAAGAATAATGCTTACGAAAAGAATCCTACCATAGAAGAAATACCTATATTTATTAAAACTTGTTACATCTTTTAACTCTTACATAAAAAATATGAAATGTGAAAATCAGATCAGTTTCGTAGTACTATTTGTATATTATTTACAGACATTTTCATTGCAAGTACACAAAAGGAAAAGATACGTTTCGAGCGTATATGATTTGGACAATATAAGTAACTTTTTAGATACAACACATTAGTCCGGAGAAAAGAGACGGTGACAAGTTCTTCTCATCCTGGATTATTAATTGATAAGTACTACTTTGGTGAATATTTCCAAGTTTCGTGAATATAGTGGGCAACATGACTTCATGCAACGCATTCTCAACCACGAAATGCATATCTTGAAAAACTTTCCCGATCCCTATCGTCTGGACCAAAACTTGTGAAACCATCTGTATCATTTCTCTCTCTCTCTCTCTCTGTCTCTGTTGAGTGGTGCGGTCATCCTCCCCACGCCCTCTCCTCCATCTTCTTCTCATCTCCCCCGCTCTGAACTTGCTTCTTTCCCGTCGCACCCGCCGCGCCTCGTCGGCGTCCGCTCTGTAGGGCGGGGAGGGGGTTGGGTCTGTTCCCCGCTTGCGTTCTGCAGACTCAGCAGTCTCTCCTCCACCGTCGCCCCCTTTGGCTCTCGCCCTCCGCTCTTCGGGTCCGAGGGAAAAGACCTAATACCTCTACGCCTCGATAAGCGTCGGACGCACAGACGACGCTGCTACCGTCCACCGACGCCTTTGCGAACCAGCGGGAAAATAATGAGAAAACCTATCGCACAAACGACATGGGTGGGTGGGGACACATTGACAAAAGAGGGGGATAGTCAATTATTTTGAAATGAAATTTTGAAATATGAGACAACATTTAACAACAGCGATGGTGTAGTGGTAGTGTCTTCGCTTCCACGATCCCGCTGAGCGGTAGAGCACGGGTTCAAATCCTGCTCGACCGAACTAGGTAACGTTTTCAGCTGGGGTTTCATCCTCCACACAAATGTCGGTTTGGTTCCATGCGTTCCCTGTCAACCCAACATCTCTCCTTCCCAATTTCCTTACTCAAGTCCAACGGTTAGGTGGACGAGCAGGAGGCCTCATGGCCTGAACCTCGTCAAAAGACATAAAATGAGTAAATGAATAACATTCATTCTTTAAAAACTATTTATGTTACATTCAATATATAAACACCACATTAATAACAAATTACCCCTGACTATTCAAGATTAACTAAGTCCTTTTCGATGCCATGCAATGGGAGGATAATTCTGAGAAATGATAAATGTGGTGAATGTACTCTTCCAATGTCCACTAGTTTCATAAAAAATATTTAAAATACATAAAAAATCGCGTTAATTTCCCAAGTAATAAACACTATAAAATGTTAGATTTTTTCTGCTCATCTCAAAAATAGTGAAACGTTTTCACAAAGATGCAATATATAAATACAGTTCCCAATTAGGATAGTTTTTTTTTACGAATACAAAATGTCTTACTGGATAATAATAGATATCATGATTTGTTTATTTTTCTTATGCCTTATAATTGTAATATTTCATTAAAGTAACCGCAAAAAAAAATGGTATGGAATCTTGCTTTCTTCCAGAT
Source organism: Laupala kohalensis (assembly GCA_002313205.1). Classification (NCBI taxonomy): domain Eukaryota; kingdom Metazoa; phylum Arthropoda; class Insecta; order Orthoptera; family Trigonidiidae; genus Laupala; species Laupala kohalensis. The sequence continues at coordinate 316,109 of NNCF01126060.1, forward strand.
AGTTCAATAAGTAATTTTATTGTAGTATTTGTAAATGGGAAATATTGTGTACTATTGAAGATTATCTCCATGGAGGTAGGAGTTGGGTGGTAGAGACTATTGTTAGTAGGCGGGTCGGTTAGCTCGGTTTATCAAGAACTTGGCCCACGTGGAGGGGTTAGTAGAAGTGGTTAATAATAGTTAGAGTCATTGATACTTGAAAGAACTGGGTCATTAATGTGAAAAGCTTCAAATTTTTTTCTGGCCCCACTGGGAATTGAACCCGGGATGACTGGGTGATGAGCCAGGAGGCTAAGACCTGAGCCACGGGAGCCTAATAGCTAAATAGCATAATGGACTCTATTTGGTCGTAAATTGTTTATAACTGCATCTTTCGTAATAACGTACATTTAAATTTTACTAAAGACATTTTATTTTAGAATCCAATGAAATGTCCAGTAATATTTGAAATTTTGTTCTCATTTCGACTTCCTTCATCCAGCTCTAGTTATTCGCTCAGTGTATTTCTGCATCAATATCGGTACAGTAAAATCTCATAACTATCCACGTTCATCTACTACTTCCCCATTCCCATTCTAATAACAAAGTTTAAGTAATGTTGGAGTAAGGGTTCTCGCACGAGAACTAAAATAAGGTCAACATTTCTACCTTTACCCTCGCAGTACGACTCAACCTTTATTTCGTACCCATAACGTAGCATAATATGTCATGTTCCACATTATACACAGTACATTCGTATCTTCGAAATGTGTCTCTTCTTGTATCATAATAAATTGCCAGGAAAAATACGAAATAAATTGTTCGAACGATGCCAAGTCTTAAAAATAACGGTTTCTGATCGTGATGGGGAGTGGAAAGGATATCCATATTTCATGCTTTCGGCCACTTTCATACTTCGTCAACTTTCGTTTCTCGGTCGTCTATTTCGTAAACGTTTGCTTATACCAACAGAAATCCCCCTGTTTTCTGCTTCACTGTCCTTAGCTACGTATACTCTGGTTTCATAAGCAATCACCAACTACATCATCTTCGGCGGACTCAATTATCGGCGTTACCACAACAATAAGTACACTGTTATTCTTACAGGGTGCAGTAACACACAGTTTGTTTTACCAACTATTCCAGCAACCTATTACTAAAACAAAACCAATTCGTCTACAATACTCAATTACAAAGCCAGGAGACGAGATGAAAGCTAGATAATGACCTATAGAGATGGCATATATTGAGGTACCTATACCATCACTATCTACAACACAATCACTATTCCAAAATGTACAATGTATCGCCACCAGCTTCAATTTCACCCCCGTCACCAAGCACCAGGACGCCAGTATCGCTGCCACCACCTTTACTACCCGACCCGTATCTCCGTTCCCAGACCGCTAAGGCGATCACAAAGGAATGGTCCGGAATAACGCAGTCATCCCAACTAGCCATTACACGGGGCGACTCCCCAACGCGAACGCTGCTGGCTCGTTCTGCCCCATCCAAAGCCTCCACCGCCGCACGCTCTATTTGCTGCGCGGAATAAGCCCTCGCTCACCCTTCGACCCGTCCACCCCCGCTCGCCAGCGGATGGCCACCGGAGACATGGGGCGTGGAGTAGGTACAGCGGCGGTGGACGCTATGCTGGGATATTGGAAAGAAGGGAGGAAAGTTCAATGTGTATATTGGATGAAATACTGAACAATAATATTCAATAATAAGAGGAACTACTTATTGCGACAGACACCAAATATAACTTGTTTGAAGAGAACATCGGGAAAATAATGACCATAAAACAAATTCTAGATATGTAGAAAGCGCACGTCTCCACGTTGGCGGGGACGGGTAACGTCACGACGGCGGCAAAGCTGCGCAGTCAGAACAAAAAACAAAGAGAGAAAGATACAATGTCAGCACCTTGTATTGCGAAGGTAACAGAAACAAGGTAGCCAAAAGACTGAAACGCATGAGAAAAATAATATTTTGGGAAAGTTATCATTTATTATTTGGATTCAACTCCAAAGTTCGTTGGAATCATCTTTAGGTAAATCTCAGCACCCACAGATAGATAGAAGAAATGATTCACATAATATTATGTACATGTTACATTAAAAGCTCTTGTTGCCTTCGTTTACCTGCACTAATCGTGATTTTCTTCAGTACTGCAAGCAATATGGAGTCCAATTGTTCGTGGCTCGATTTATAGGTTATGTTCAGTGGCACGAGGGAGGCCCGCTGCTGCCTCTGGTACTCGTTGCACCCACAAGGCACCGCAAATGTACAACCAATCTAGAGAATTCTTCAGAGACATCGATTAACATAATCGACGATTAGTTTCGCATGCAATGAAATCGTGATTAAATTTCTCTAGCAAAAATGACAATTGAGTGGACATCTGTTAACGCCAAACTGCATATTCATTTCATTTGGCAACCAATGGCTGCTTGGCGATAACAGATGGCAACTGAATGGCTATTTTTACTAGAGGAATTTCATCACTTTTTAAAAAATAGTGATTATTCTTCATTTGTTGAAACTTGGTCTTAATCTTTCAACATCTTCTACCACTAACAGCGTCGTTTTAACCTCCCCGTCTTCTTTTCTTTCATTCATTCATTCATTTTAAGTCAAGTATACATCACAATACTTTGTTTCCAGTCCGTAATCTCGGGAGTGTAGCGTACCCTATTACTGACTCACCCCTTTCGGTGGCTAAGGGGCTAGCATGCTTGCTCACAACCAACTCGCTCCGGGTTCAAATTCCGACGGGACCAGAAAACATTTGTACTTTTTCACGTTAATGTTCCCAATTTATTTAGCTATGACTACTGGAAAGCAAACCTTCCTTCCTCTATCCAGCTCCTCCTAGTATCAATAAAATATTTGTAAACCCAGCTAACTGGTCCACCTACTAACAATAACCTACCACCCAACTCCTACCTCCTATCGCTCCATGTAGATAAGCTTCAATAGCATGCTACATTTCCCATTTACAAATACTACAAAAAAAGAAGAAGATAAAAGAAAGATATTACCAACACTTTCATTCCTTCTTTAATGTTCCATATTCCACCTACAAATTCGCAAAACACCTGATATTTCTCTAGTGAGTCTCTAAGCAAGTGACGATTCCAATAACAATTCCTAGCTCTTCATCTCCCTTATATTTCACCCTTCCTCCTCCCATCCCTCCTGACCACCATCCCTTTTCCATCCCTCTCTGGATGCAGAAGATAGTACACGCGGAGAGGATTCCTGTTGACGCTGCTTCTGCTGGCCCTTCAGTCGAAGGGGGAGACTGATCCCTCTGGACATGGCCCTTTCCCCACCACCCTTTCCTTCTTCACTCGGTCTGTCCTTCGACAGCCCTCGGGCTGGTGGTGTTACTGCGGTTAGGTCGGAGAGTGGTTTTCCTGACTTCGTGGAAACAAGGGGCTGAATATCACAATAAGGTATAGAACAATAGAATATCCCTGGATTATTAGTGAAAGTTTGAGGAAAATCGGAATTAATCAATATTTTTACCAGATGTAAATGTGTCCTGGTTATTTAATATCAGTGTTATTTAATTGTTATGATTTATCATCAATACTATGCGAATAATCTAAAGTTTGATAATAATTGCTTTCGTGTGTTTTATTAAATACAATTTTTTTTGGTATTCTGTTAATATTATAACACGTACCGAACTATTTTTATTGTTAGGATTATGTTGAATTGTTAAATCCGCCTCTGCCTTACGACCCTTGATCGGAATTGATGGGGTGGTCCCTTACTTGCTTCCGGAGAGTAAATTAGTTAATTGTCCAGCACGTGGTTATACGCAGTTTGTAACTGCTTTTTTGACAATAAAGTTTATTTATTTATTTATTTATCATCGTCGTCGTATTTCATTGAGAAAGAGAAATTTGAAATTTCGGAAGGGGGAAATGTAAAACCTCCAACATCCAGAAACAAATGTACGATAGATATTGTTGGAAGAAACTCTGACAACTTCATAACGGTATCGAAATAATTGCTAGCTTATTTTTAAAAAAATATTAAGAAAATGTTATTGAATAAACTTTGTATAGATTATAGGCGAAGTTACTTTCAAACATCTTCATTTTCCTGATCCTTACAAGAGTATGAGTTGATTTATTGTTGATACATAAATCTCTTAACCCCACCGCCAGGTAACATGTCATGTTGAATTTCTAGGTCCAGAGTTCGATCCCCGGTCCCGTCTCCCATTTTTATTCGATATAAAATGATTAATGATTGATTGTTGGCCAGTCTTTTTTGTCCGTAGAAGTTCTTTGTTTTGTTTATAAATGCGTGGTTTGATGCACAATTATGTTGATAATCGAATATGACAAATATTTTCAATAGATTGCTATAGAATTAAACGTGATTATTGAAGCAAATTATTCAATACCAGACGAGTCTGTAAGCACACGAAAGTATTAATAAACAAATAAACTTTACAGTCAAAAACTCAATTGAAAACTACGTATGAACACGTGGGGATTGATAAACAAAGTTTCTCGGCGGAAACAAGGGACCATCCCATCAATTACGATCAAGGATAGTGGCGGATGAAATATTTATAAAATAAATTATTTAATAAATGCGTACAGTTATCAATTTATTATCCCAAAGTGAATTCTTCTCAGATATTGTGTGCAGAAAAATTCAAAATAAATAAAAACAAAAGTATTAATGACATTCCCGCCCGTGGAAAATCCGCTGCTACCTGGAAAACCAGAGAAAAACCGGGCCAGGAGTAGCTAATATTTTCCTCATTAAATTATTTCCTCATTCACAAGGAAATACCACAAATTTTCCAAGTACTACGGACAAAATGATGTACACATCTAATTAACTAATGAAATTCGTAACACACAATATTCTGCACTTAAACCTACTTAACAAGTCCACATTCGCACCATGACAACAAACAGTTTGTACGATTTTTTTTGGCGGGTCACAAAATTCAAACATTTAATTGAATATGAATTAGTTTTTCAAAATATATTCCTATTATGAAATGAAACTAATTATTTTGTAGTTGAAATATTTGTTTTTATAATAATATTTTTCTCTAATAAAAAACAGGGATTTGTGATATCAGCCACATTGTATATAGTGACATATTTTGTTGTTACATATATTGAAAGTGTCCTTACAACCCTCTCTACTTCAATTTTCTCGACTGACTTTTGAAGTGGACATCGCAGTCCCTAGTTTTAGGGTGTGGCTCTTGATCTATATCTATACACTATCCCTTTCATCGATCTTCCGCTTGGATTCTCAATGGAGAGGTGTTAGTAAAAAGGGTCACATTTTCGGCCAACCTCAATACCCTGATAGGTATCTCTAGTACGTACCCAGAATACCTGAGAATCATTTGTAGTCTTGGTGTATTCTGTGTGTATTATATCTGACCGAAAAGCTAGTCATTTGCTTAATAATGTGTCCCCCGTGAAAACACACTACTAAGGTAGGTTGCAGAAAAGAGAAGTCTGACAGTTGGATATTGGACAAAGTCGGATTTTTGAGTGAGACATGTGAAATAGAAAATTATGTCCTCCCTTCCTACTCTATCCATGAATGTGATAACTTTCGGTCAAGTGAAAATGGCGACCAGCGGCGACCAGAACCCGGGGTGCACACAGCATAGTGTGCCGCCTGGTTCACTTATCTCCTGTATGGGAATGTGTCTCAGATCTGCCGGGGTTTAGGTCTGGGTGGAAATGGTGTACAGTTGGTGTAGCGGTTAACACCCTTGCGATCAAAGCAAGAGACCCGGGTTCGGGTCCCGGCTGGTCGCCATTTTCACCTGACCGAAAGTTATCACATATAATCTCCACGTGTAGGGTACACGGAAGAAATATGTACTCCATCCATTAATGTTTATCCCCTTACTCCAATGATGGTCCATCTCGGATATAATATCAGAAGTGTGTCTATTCATGTCAGCATCTTAGGTAAAACAGAAATGTGAACTATTCGTCCAAATTGAACGGTTTACACACGGGTTTTTTAAATCTTTCCTAAATGCACAAAATGAAAGCATCATTAAATTTGATAATTATTGATGCTTTCCTTCTTAAATTACACTCTTAAATTGAAGCATTTAATTACCATTCTTTCTTTTCGATAATTTAGGTTAACCTTTAAAGATAGACATTTTCGCGGATTTTGTTGTAGGACTTTGAGGCAAACGATGTTGCCAATCATAATTGTCACCTATCTCTAATCATAGCGAATATATTGGATTATCCCCTAAATTTCACCGACATTTATCGTCAAAAATCTATCTTTCTTTCATATATTTTTTATAATACAAGTTAGTCCATATTCATTCTTAACGTCTAAACTATGACCTTGACGAATTTCATCTTGAGCGGTTCGCAGGTAGTCGTGGTCATGTAGCAGACAGACAGACACACTTTCGCATTTATAAATTACTATGGAATATAAATGGGTAATATGCATTACAAAGAAAGTATATGGATAGGCTTAATCGATTTTCGAATTCAATTTTTAGTCAAATCGTGTTTAATTATACCAAACTAAAATCTTCTCAATTCCATGAGAAATAATTCTGAGAAAAATGAAGGGATGCGAACAAGTTGATGTAGACATTCTATTTTACTTAACTCAGAAAAGATAATTGTTCTTTGATACTGTGCCATTATTTATTTGGGAAAGAAATATCATATTCTTTTGGTTGATAAATTCATTAAGTCGTTGCATCCAATTGTATTTTCTCGCGGTACGAGTTCGTGGTATTTTCTCCTCTAACCTGTGTTCTTTTAACCTAACCTAACCTAACTATTTATTGATTGTGAATCAAAACCGATTAGCAGTGTCTTCTCGCTTAATTCCTGTTAAAAATTCCAGAAGTAACGAATAGACATTTCAATGACCGCGGATTGCACTAGGTGCATGTAAAGCTGTTGGGATTTGAGTCCGGATTTTGTCATTTTTCCTGTCAAAGAGATTTCTTAAACAATCACCGAGTGTGGGGGGGGGGAATACTCTCCCCTTTACCCTGGACTCGAGAAGATACAGTCCCTCGTTGGTTCAGGGTCTAGCAAGCTTGCTCGCCAGAGACCCTCCGTTAGTATATTTTCAGTTCAGTGTCCCAGTTCATATAACTGATACTATTGAGAAGCTAATTCTTCACCTACTATTACTCCTAGTATCACCAACTCTAACTATTTCTATTACTAGCTAGTAACACCTCCATGTGGATCAAGTTGTTTGTTAAACCCAGCTAATCGGCCCACCTACTAACAGTAGCCCTACCACCCACCTCTTATCATCCCATGCATATAAGTTTCAATAGCACGCTACATTATACATTTACAAATACTAAAAAAAGAAAAATATTGAAAATTCATCTTTTTGTTTATTTTTCAATAAATATTCTCATTAAATTGAAACGAAAAACTCTGTAGACGTTATTCACTCTGTTACTTTATCTTTTTCGTGAAACTTTCGTACTGCAAATACCCTCCACCCACCCAGAGAACATTTCTGAACGCAACCTCTCCATTGAAACGCTACGTTAAACCGACGTGTGTATTATTCCAAAGAAATTTATTTCCCCGGCGATCTGTTTCACCTTCCCTCCGCTCCCTCAAACCTCAAGAACTGCGCTCCAACGAACTTCTCGTCGGCGTCGCGACGTTTCTCTCACTTTGCGAAGTGTCGGAGGTGATCTCTATCTCCCCCCTGCGGGAGATCCCACGTCCGCGCCGATTGGACGGTGAGGAAGAGTGCGTGCGCCGGTGGTTCCGACTGCGGGTCAACACTCCACAGCCAACAGATACGCATCTTTACGCAGGAACAACTTCTCCAGTGGATACTCGGGAACGCGCGTGGACGGTTGCTGTAGAATGGTTAGGATGTGGACAAACTTGAGTTTAGAAGGCACAAACGTTTTCTAATGCACTATTGCTTACATAACGTATAAGAATTATAATAAAAGATGTTAATGAGATTTAATTTACAAATAAATATTGCTTTCCATACGATTTCTGATGATGTAGGTGATATTTTTTCACAGGATTGATATAGTACTCTAGATACTGCTTAAATTCCTTTATCTTTTTTTTTTTCATTCATGTTGTTTTGATCCGACTAACCGTACACAATCTTGGTATTGTTGTATACATTATCTCTGCATCATCATCCTGGCCTGAGTTTTTCTCCTGTTTTTGTCCGGGAACTGACGGATTGTCCATAGGCGGGAGTGTCATTAAAAACTGCTCTTGTTATTAATCTCGAATTTCCTCTACACATTATATCTATGATTCCTTTTTGGAATAACAAGATAACAGTACGTACGATATTAATGTTTCTTATAATTATTAAATCTGCCACTGCAGCCCGTTGGGCCCTTGATCGGAATTGATGGAATGGCCCCTTGTCAATTTCCAGAGAGTAACTTAGTATGACCCCCATGTCGTCATACTCAGATTGCAACTGCTTTATTGGACCGTAAATTTGTTGTTTTTTTTATTTATTCATTCGTGAATCTGTCTCCGGGCTGAAATAGTGGGAGCCGTTGTCACGCCTCAGAAATGAGACGCCAAAGAGGAAGAAAATAGAAAAAAAAGCTTCAGATGAGTGACCAGGATCAGAAACCCATCTTATATCATTAATATATAAATATAGTATTTTGTTTATATATTTAATACCTATGAAAACTAAAAGGGTTTTTTCATTTATTTAGTGTCTTTTGACGGGGTTCAGGTCATGAGGCCTGATCTCTCAACTAACAGCGACTTGGAGTGAGGGAATTGGGAAGGTGAGATATTGGGTTGCCAAGGAACTTATGGTACCAAACCGACATATATCTGGAGTAGATGAAGGTGACACTAGTTGCAAACCTCGCATAGTTCGGCCTAGTAGGGTTTCAACACACGTTCTACCGCTCAGCGGTAACGAGGAAGCGAAGGGCTTGATAATCGGATGCTAAAGAAATCTAATCTGATTACCACATCTAGCAGGAACACAAGAAAATTATCCTTTTATACAAATCAACAATATAGTTTTATATCACCTTTGACATTATCTAAATCGCGAACAACGAATGTAACGATTTTTTCTGTAAGTCGTAAAAAAGGGTCTTGATATGACTTCACATCGGACCCCACTATTTCAGCTCTGATGCAAAAACCACATTCATAGAAGCCGGATTCCAAGTTTTTTTTTTCTTTCGAATTTTCGCGTTTTATGAAAACATCAGTATATGGTAATCGTTTTTTCTTTTCTAATATTGATTGGTTTTCACCTACGGTTACGCTCACCCACTCTAGCCCAATGTATGTTCGGTACATTACGTTCTCGACCAACCAAACATCTCTATCAACTACTTCACCCAAATTCATGAGATTAGCTGTCAGATGCCTAAACCACATTGTATCATAAATACAGTATTGAATAATTTAATAATGTTCAATATTCGTGAGAATAATACTTAATGGTCGCCATCATATTCTGCCGGAGTGCATTTCTATATGCCAATATTTAATAGTAACATACGTATATATATATATATATATATATATATATATATATATATATATATATATATATATTACGGTGACCTCTTGTAAAAAATATTATTTTAAAAAACAAAAATGGAGCCAGGGAAAAAATATTCACTGAGGAGTTATTAAATCTTAAAATTGATGTGTAAAGCAGCCTTTACACGAGAAATTCACTGAACTTTAATAATTTTCGTTAGACAGTAGGGTTCCCAACACGTGCCGATGTCGGTTTTTAAAGACGATAAAATTATTTTCCCGTTAACTGATGTTACATTAATAGAATAAATTTAAAACCTCTTCAAAGTCTAGTAATATAACATGTAGTATAACATGTGTCGAGAAGATACTTCGTTAATGCCTACAGAGAGTGTCTGCTCCATGGGACACATTGGGCGAGTTAGGTCAACAGTGCGTGGCGAACTTCACTGTGTGACCCATATGCGGAGTGGTAGCTTCCCTTGCAGGGTGAAGGTCTCGCCTTATTGCTCCAATATAATGCCGGCATTTCACTTGGCGCTGCTTATTTGTGTGTTTGCCAAAACCCTCAAATGTAGAGGAGCTATTTGTGTGTATTTGATGTATTTGTTCTATTGTGGCAAATAGGCGAACACCCGTATCCGTCCTCTTGTCGGATTTTAGTCGCACATCAAAGGACACAAATAAGGCAAATATTTGCGTAATCCATTCAAACTTGGGTTTGCAGTGTTTCGCTCACTAGAGCGCGCGTGATATTCCAGTTCTTTAATATATATTTTGACTTTTATTATTGTACAATTTCTTTAATATGAACTGGAACATTTATATGGGTTGGAGAAACATAACAGTATAAATATTTCTCGAACTATATCAAATACATCCCGTCCATAATTCATGTAAGAAAACATATTTGGCATTATTGAGTTATTTGCGTGTTTATGATATTTGTGAACACGTCAAATATTGTGCGAAATTCCTCAAAGCCAAGTGAAGTCCCACCATAACTTCTGACTCTGGCCCAATCGTCTCTTTCATGATGTTTCCAGTTCTCTCTGATATCATGAAATATTTCATTGTAAACCTGAAAGAATCTGAAGACGCGGACCAAATCTAGCGAATTACTGTGAATTAATATCTTTTTCCTTTTCCACGTTCACTAAATTAATACGAACTTAAATAAATAAATTAAGTGTACCTGCGTTTTTTACAATTAAATTGGCTATGAAGACGTGAAGGACTAATTTACTCTCCGGAAGCAAGCAAGGGACCATTCTATCAATTCCGATCAAGGGCCCTAAGTAAGAGACGGATCTAATAGTTCGGAACTTTACTCCTAAGATAATATTAAGAGGAGTTCATCACATAGATGATCTGACGAAGGCAAAAACCGAAACAGTTTCAACAAATACGTGAATGAATTTTATGTATTTTATTTTTCTATTTTTCCATAATCTTTGTATTTTTTTTAATTTATAGAAGACAATAATGTCGCTCCTTTTCAAGATTTCCGATATATAACACTCGTTCATTCATTGTAAAAACCCATTTTCAAAAGAAGCCTCTGTAGTCCGGAGCGTGTCGGATTAAAGAGGTTGTACTATGTGAGTATATCGGGGCTCATCTGGTAGTGCTTCCCTTCACAATAAAATAAAGCGATGAAACCGTAACTCGTTGTGTTGCCCGACCCTCCCCATCACAATTCACATTGTCTTGTACTTTATTAGCACAGAGAATAAGAGAAGACAAGTTTCGTCGCTACGAGTTTCAACACGGAGGGGGAAGTCACGGAGATACGTAAGATTTCTCGTCCAGGGGAAATGCAACGAGAGTAAATAAACATGTTTTGGAAAGTGTCTCGTTCATGTTGAGCTTCTGCTTCTCTAGGGCCATCTAAACCAATGAGATAGAATTGATATGGAATATCTGTGATATCGAAAACCAGAAAATTACTTCATGAATCCATACTTTGATCCATCATCGATCACGGAATTCTCCTTTCCAAATTGCATTCTTTAGGCATTCGTGGACTTCTACATCAATGGCTAACTTCTTATTTAAAAGATATATATTAACAGGTCGAAATATCCTATACTAAAAATAAAATACTTAAGCGTTGTCTTTTTTTGCGGAGTACCCCAAGGTTCAATTCTCGGCCCTATACTCCCTTTGTTGTATGTGAACGACATGTCATCATCCACATCAAATTGCAAAATGGTTCTTTTTGCTGATGACACAAATTTACTATTTAAACACGCCAACGCTCAAAAAGTTTTGTCTAACATTTCGGCTTGGTTCAATGCATTATTATTATTACTTCGATACTAATAGAAAAATGTGTAATGCGAAAGTGTCTCTGGCCGTTTGCTACGTGATCACGACTAAACTACTGAATCGATCATTGTGACGTTTGTCAAGGAGATGTCCAGAATTAACAGAGGTTGACTTTTATTTTAAAACAGTGTGATATGAAATACAGAAATGTTTTTTTCTAATGTCGATAAAATAGCGAAAAAAAGTTATATTCTACCTAAACTACCAAAATTAACCTAAATTATTTAAAATTGAAATGTTAAAATACTTCAATTTAAGAATAATATAAGAAGGAAAAAAATCATCATCAAATTTAATGTCTTATTTGTTTTATGAATTTATAAAATACGTCTTTATATCGTAAAATCTCGGCGAATTGTTTAGATTTTACAAGATTTTTAATGAAATGACGCAGTCCCGTCATGCCTCGGAAGAGAAAATTCGACCGACGCAACTCCCGCTGTACATGTTTTTGAAAACCAGTAGCTTAAAGTATTTTGATCTTACAATATAGATAGATTTTATTTTTTCCTGAGGAAAAGAAGTTTAGTGCAAGAAAATTCCCGGGCAACACCGGGTAATCAGTTAGTTGATCAATAATTTTTAATAATTGTTGTTTGTGTCGTAAAACTATGGTTGATATAGATGGAACAAAGGATCAAAAAACTCTGTTACTTTCCAGAGGATGTGGATCTTCACTTGCAAAACTGATGACTATCAAGCTTCATGATGTATCCACTAGAGTTCACTAGTGATGATTCTGTCGGAAGTCTGTCCATCCATAGAACGTTTAATCCACGTTCCAACCCCCCCCCCCCNAATTACGATCATCGCGTTCATTCACATAAAAAAGAATTGAAACCAAAGAATTTGTCAGTCTTATTCTGTTAAGTATATAGCGTATTTTCCTTCGGTCTATGTTTTGAAATTTCTTGTAATTTTTTGTACAAATTTGAATACAACTCTAAGAACTAAATAATTTTAATATATTTTTCTTCCTGAATATAGTATGTATTCTTCCTGAATTTTTTTTCAAAATAAACAAGAGGGCTGAAGTCATATTATTAAATACAAAAATTAAGAAACTCATAAGTTGAAGGTAATAATTTAAGAACTTCTGGCAACGCCAGGAAAATAGTCTCGTCTATACTAATGTTTACAATGAATTTACCTTAACATCTAAATCAAATAAAGTACTTATTGAATTAATTTAAAAGTTTGAGGGTCCCTTCTTAACAATTGTTGCTTATTACAAAGAGTGGTAAATATTGTTGGAACGTAAGAGTGAAAAAATTATTAAAATTAATTACATTAGGATATGTAACAGCTTGGAATAGTCTCCAAAACAACTAAAACACACATTTTTCTCGTGTCCCGGAATGTTCATTCGCTCATTTCTAAAACAGCCTTTTATTACGAGAATGCAATTTAATTTTCTTTTATTACAACTAATTAATTATTGTTTTCGTTACAACAACGAAGTTTTGAAGTTTTCTGTACCACAAAGTACGCAATTATTATTCTCTATACATTCATTCTTTTATATACACGTAAATTTATTTATTTTTATTGAACTTATAATTTAAAAAATGTTTTTGTACGAAATTTACCACGTAAATTTATGTATTTAACATCAGCATCCGCAGTGACGTAGGTCCACTGATGTGTCTGACTTCATCTCAACTCACTGATGTTGGACTAAATGTCTAAACATGCATATTACGCATCAAAATCTTCACAAACATTAAAAAAAGACTATATTATTTATTAAAACAATCGATCTGTGTTTCGAAAAATGTATTACCAACCGAACAAAAAAATGAACGAAAAGTCACGTATCAAAAATACTCGGAACCCTCTCCCCCAAAAAGTCATCTCATATGCAACCGAAAAACATTTCGGAAACATAGCTTTTCAGAGCGAGGGTGGCGACATCTGAACGTGACTGGCCTTCACCATTTGCCAGCCCTTGTCCGAAAAGGGTCATTTCTCTTTCGTAGCTCCTACTTCGGTTTCCCCTTTTAATCATAAATCCATGTTAGGGTGGAACCGATGGTTCAGTATCGAGAATGGCGACAGCCTTTAAAGAATTATAAGATTCGAGGGACAGTGTTATAAAATGGTAAAATGGGTTGTAGCATACGTTGCTGTGTTGTAAACTACGAACTTGGGTGGGTGATATTCTTGTTTTATTAAATGTATGAAACTGATGCTCGGATGTAAAGAATGTTCGTATCAGTTTTTTTATCTTCTGCTTTTATCTCGTACTATTGGTGTTATACCAGCAAATCTGAAGGTGTTATTAAATAATTTAGGAGTAGGAAAAATAAAAAATAAGTTATAAAACGCGACCTGAAAAGAAAATGATGTTCAGATGTACGTCTGGTGGAGCAGACAATGTGTCAAACCCGGTCCATTTTGTGTACAGTTTCGTGAGATACACACCAGAGTGGATGCAGATTGTATGGAAATTTTCAAGCATCCTCTATTTTTCAGTACGACTCTTACAAATTGACTAGCGCACTCCTATCGGCATCTCTGCGAACTAGTTGTTGCATCTGTGTTCTCTCGATTCTGTTGCGTAGTTAAAATGTGCGTACTTGTACTTTTTGGTACTGATGAGTTGAACTTGGGAAATAAATCGTAGTAGACAAAACCCTGTATTAAATAAACTATTCGTTTATAAATGAAGTCGGTTAACATGCTCAGAGAATTGGTTGCGAAATTGTAACGTCGGCGCCAGGACATTGCATCAATTTGTGAAATACTAATATTTCTTTGCATTTTCCAAGCCGGATGCTGTTAAGATACTTTCAATAAGTGGCCGGTCGGCGCTAAGACGGAAGTGCGACGAACTTGGGACCAACCCTAAGCCTCTTCAGTTATTGATGTATTGTTTGAACGAACACCTTTCACTCCTAAGGAAGGTACAATTGATTTCGGAGAATGCGGCTTGCGACGTTGACCCACTGGAATTTCGGTGTACCTCAGAAAAGCAGAATTTTAAGACGTATGTGAGTGAAGAACAATGAGATACTCTGAAAAAGGGTGCTTGCGGGCGCCTAGGTGACGCCCATGGCGGTTCGTCCTCTACGGTGCAGTCATTGCGTTCCTAGAAACCGAAAGGGTGACCAAAAAGGAGTGTTTGCACGGTGGTGGCGAAGGCGTGGTTATTTGCGTATCGCGTGACTTCTTGTACTGTATATATTGGGATGAGTGAAGATTTTCGGAGACTCTTACGTGGAAGAAGAGTTCGTCAGCACTGAGATGTGACTGAGTTAGTCTAGGTCGGGGAGACCAGATGTTCGTTAGACTGCTGCGGTAGTCTTAATGAAGTCATTACTAGTTGCGAGTGTCGTAACTTGTTTCAGTTAGTTGTCGGGGAAAACAACTTATAATTTGGAAGGTTCAGATAACCAGAGGGTTTTTACAATTTCGTTGTCTTCAACTAAATTTATCCAAGAGTAATTAATGCTTTCCGATAGCATTACTTGTGTAATAACGGATTATTAGATGTATTAATGATTTTGGGAGTTGGTCACTGTTGTTCATTCAAATGTCTAGTTAATTTGTATTAAATCATTATTTATTGTTATTACACGTGTGTTTGATTGCCTGGGAAACTGGGCTGGTGGCAGCGACAAAAAACTACCATAGGGATTGTAGTATTTATGTGGATCCCGCTTCTACCAAAGAAATACTAACATCGCATCAGGGCTTGAGGTGTGATGTTACACCAATTGAGGTTAGTTGTTTGTTACGCTCCCCATAGCGTTGAGAGACAGCTTATACTAACAGCATCCAAGCCTCGACTAATATTACGTTAAAACGCTTTTTTCAGAACGTCCATTTACTGAACAAGCAGATGACGTCAAGCGTGACGTCAAACACTTTTCATCCACTTCTTTGGACGCAAATTGTCTGTAAAATGGACAACGTAATGCGGGCTTAAGACATTAATATTAATACATCACAAAAGAGAAACATGCGAGTTCTTCAAAATATTGACAACACTGATAATATACTGCATATCCAGATTTCATCCTCTGTCTCTAGATATCTCTGAGTGCCTCACATCTACAGTTCTCACGTACAAGATTATATTAGTAATGCGAGTGATCAAGGCTAGATTTGTAGCAATTATCACGCAAAAATATGCCTTAAAAAGTAACGTCGCACTAACATGTGTCAAGCTATAGTGTGGTCTATTAATAGTTGAAAAAAACAACATATTTTCAGGTATTTGTCTTTTGACGGCACGAGTCTTTGCTCCCTTTGAACTGTTGAGTTCAAAGTACAATTCGTTTCCCTACTACGACTGAGTGCAGTTTTTACTGCTGCGAATTTTTCCTCTCTTCAGACTCACGTCGACGTCGAACGAAGACGGGAAAATGATTTGACCCAGGAAATGGAATGAAATAAATTATGGCTAGATATTTTGGGACATATCTGAAGAAAACAGAAGACAGTACATGTATGGGTGGAAAAGACGAAGAAACACCTAGACATATACTATGGCAGTGTGGCTTATATGAATCAAAGAAGGACCAAACTTGATGTGGGAAAAGGAAAGATGGAATAGATTCAATGAGTATAATGGAAAACTATGTGAAATTCGACAGACATTGAAAAAGTTGGACAAAACCCAACCAAGGAAAGGATTTGATTGGTTCCGTATGGGAAAACGTAGATATGGAAATCAAATATTAGGAACAGTAAAATGACGCAGTTTAAAATGCAGTATAAACTACCTTACACTTCTTGGCTACTCAACATCTTTTACTCTAACATGTGGTCTCTTATACTCTTCATGGTCACGTAGTGTCATGGTCTCGTAGTGTCATGGTCTCGTAGTGTCATGGGCACGTAGTGTCATGGTCTCGTAGTGTCATAGGCTCGTATTGTCATGGTCTCGTAGTGTCATAGGCTCGAATTGTCATGGTCTCACGCTCTCATGGTATATTGGGCTCATGGTCTCATGATGTTACGGTATGAACTACACTGCGTGAAAAATAATCCATGATATAAAATAAAAAAAGGAATTGCTGACTTCATTTGAATACGAAAGAATCATTCCATGTTCTTGGAATATCTTAATTCGTCTTCGTCCCTCAACAATCCTCGAGCCCCATCAATAATGCATCGCCTCCTGGATTCCTCCCCGATCCCCATATTTCTCGTCAAAGCCTCCTAGTGCATTCCCGTGTTGAAACGTCCATCTCAAAACCATCCCCATCGTCTTGTCCCGTCCTCACGGGAGTGGTCGTTATTAATGACGTCATATCGAAACCCCTCTCGCCACCGCGACACACGTGTCCACGCGTTTTAAAAAGCTATTTCCTCCACGTGTGCTCCAGCGGACGGCATTGGTCTTTGATGAGAGGGAGGGAGGGAGGGGGGAGGCTTTGAGGGTACGACGGCTGGCCGCAACTGTTTCCTTGGGGCGCTGGTCATTGCTGCACAAGATGGCGTGGGTTCAGGGTCTTTATGAAGATAATAATATTCCCCAAAAATTAATCAAAATAATAATAACCTTGCTTTTGCTTGTTTCCGTTCATTCTCTTATTTGGCGAAAGTTTCTTTTCAACACACCATGTCCCGGGTTTTTCTCCACATTTCCTTTGGGAAGAGGTGGATTATTTTACGTGTTTACGGGCGGCGCCTATTGAAATAATAAAATTAAATTTAAACTATTTTATTTGTAACGATTTATAAATAATATTTTACGAATAATCTACAGTTTAATAAAAATACCTACTTGTAAAATATTTTTTGTTTTATTAAATATAAATTTGTCGGTATTTCTTTTGATGTTATTACAGTTAGCTAGTCATTTATATTCTTATCTCAGGAGTGAGTCGCAATATTAAATCCACCTCTGTCTTAGGGTCCTTGATCGGAATTGAAGGGAGGGTCCCTTGTTTGCTTCCTTCCGAAGAGTAATTTAGTTTATTTCCCTCCTCGTGGTCATACACTCTTTGTAACTGCTCATTTGACAATATATTTATTATTATTATTATTATTATCGTAATTAATTTTATCTAATATCGGTCAACTTCAGGCGTGATCTAGAGTGTAAATTTGTTGGCAATGATCTAAAAAAATAATTTTTATCCTTCCTCCATTAACGCTCCACCAGATGTAGCACGTTAATTAACAGAATAATGTACATAGAAGAGATGGAATGAATTTTAAATTTATCCATCTTTGTTATATAGTATTCTTTTTCACATTAGAATCTTTAAGAGAATGTAACTTATGTAAATTGAACAGACATATGTGCCATATAATGACATTTTAAAATATTACTTTCGCGATGATATAAAATATCTCCAACAAGTGCAAATTTATTTCATTTTTCTGACTGAGTCACTTTGTACAATAATTGTGTTAAAAACGATCTACAAAAATAGTTGTGTAATTTTTCATATAAATTATATTTATAAAATAAATATAATTTTTTTATAAATTTTTATAATAATGAAAAACGCTTTCATGAAAGTGACACATTGAAAAGAAATTATTCGGAGACCATCATGGAATGACATACTTAGCTTTACAAAATCTACTTATAACTATGGCGGATAGAAAATAAAAATTTACCATTTCTCTATAAAGAAGTTTAAAATGTGGAGATTCAACAAAATATAAGAAGCTATTTTTTTAATAACACAAATTCGTTCATTTACGAGAAACTAAACTGAATTTGATATAAAACCTATACAACGCCAAAATCGAAATTAAAAACCGTCTCCCCCCACCCATTAACAGACCGTAAGCATCGTCACGAAGATACTCATCGTTTATTGGAAGAAAGAGAAAGGTCCCCTTCTTCATACATCCCTTCCCCCGCCGCCGCATGTCCACGCATATTAAAAAGCAATTTCGCCCACATGTCGCCTCATGGGACAACTGGACGCGGGTATTGGTCCAGCGAGAAGATATTGAAAAGGGGATGGAGCAAGGAGAGGCTGCGTGTGACTGACTACAACTGTTTTATTTGAAAGTCCAGGGGTTGCCAAGATGGTTGTTAAGTATTGGAGTTCCGCAAGGTTCAGAAATACCCTCAAGATTAATACTATACACGCTATACGAAGTCTATCTACACCGTAATCAAGAGGGGTGACTAACCGGGGAATAATCTGGGGACCATTTCTGCATGAAAATTATGGTTTTACAACACAAATTTTATACATATTAAAGAATAAGAATTTCGTGACCAAATCAGAATTTTAGAGAGATACGAATTAAATTAATTACGAAAATATATATTTAATGCGCACATAATGAACTATATATATACGAAAATTATAAAACAAAATCATAATCGAGATATTTCTTGGATATATTCTTTTGAAATAATTGCCTCGTAAAGTCTTCTGGTTCCAAGTATTAATAAATAAAGGATCTATTAGTGAGATAATCAGCTTATAACGTATTCATAAACACTACACAACGTATAGGAGGAAAAATGGCATCCCATAAATCCGCTTGCCGTCAATAGATAGCACGTAGCATGAAGAAAAGACAAGAAAGTTAGTAGTAGTAGTTAGTAGTTAGAGGTAGTGATACTAGGAGTAATAGAAGGTGAGCAGAAGGAGAGTTCACTTTTCACATGTCACAGTTATATATGGACTGGGACATTGAAGTGAAAAAACTACAATTTCTTATATATTTGTGAACATTGATTCAGTTTGATCCAAGAACAATATTTCACAAATATGGTTAAACCACAAAACAACTAGAAAAGACACAAAAAAGGACGGTCGACCGTATCAGAAGACGAAATATACTAAACGATAATAAAAGCAGTGAAAATGGATTTAAAACTTGGCATCTCTGCTCAACAAAAAAAAGAGTACAAAGAGATTCATTGTCACATGATAACCTGAAATCTTTTATATGTATTCAGCAATCTACACCATACAAATGAAGGAACGGAAGGATAGAGTAGAATTTCATTGTGAAAGGTCTCAGGTATAAAAAGCGCCAAGGGTTCATTTCTGATTCTGACCATTCTGCTTCACGCGCAGCGATCTGTACAATTAAAATTTTACAAATAATTTGATCAAAACATGAATCACCAAAATTTCTGTATATGAAACAAAAATGAGAAGTTAATGAAGAAAATATGAAATTCTAATAGTTTTCACTTCATATTCTTTGTCATTTAGACTCTACTGGGTGATAACCGGGACAAAGATGAAATTTCTTGTCTTGACCGAACATTTGGTCAAATTCTGAAAAGCTGTAACTCGAAATCTATTCAAGACAGAAAAAACCAAAATGAACTCACCTTTTAGTAAACGCAGTCTACTTTGGTAAAGTATAGGAAGATAGTTATCGTCAGACGCATAATTTGGCAAATTTTTGGTCGGAATTAAAAACATTCGGAAACTTGAGTGTTATCTTTAAAATGGTTGCATCGAGCTTAAATGGGAAATCTTTGAAAGTTTGTTACAACATATTAAAAAGTTATCTCTACCCTAATTTCATCTTTGCATCCATTCCACAATTTTCATGTAAAATTGACTGGACTTAGGCCTATAAGACAGTCTATATACTTGTAAGGTCCATCAAACATATCAGTGAGAATTTCAACTTCATACGTTATTTTATTTATATAAGTAAACAGTTTAATGAGGTAAAACTACGAGAAGAATAAGAAAGATGATGTAAAAGTCAATTTGAAGTGTCAGCCTTCAACTATATATAATTTACATAGCATTATTGTTAGCTTTAATGCAAACATTAAATTAAAAATTGTCCAGAGAGATCTCCGGAATTGACGAGATAAGAATAGGCAAGTTTGTATTGTTCCAGAACCACCATTTCATAGAAGTTGGACGACTTCTTTAACGGGATACTTTTTACACCCAGTTGCATTTTACGAGAGATAATAAATAGGACTCTTCATTTTATTAGGTGTTGATTTAAAGACGTTTATTTCGCAGATTCATTTCAAATTGCACTAAATTGTTAGGTTGTTTTTTTTATCTTCTGGTCGGTCAAACAGACCTTTAGAATAAACCGAGATACATCCTATATGTGCTACAGGATATAAATGTTTTCAAGGGTGTTCCGGACAAAACAATATTCATTGTGCATTATATGTTTGGTGTAAGTTATGAAAATATAACGTTCGTTATTATTCCAGCACGTATTTCTTCAAAATGGACATTTGAAATTTTAAATCCGCTACTGCCTTGGATTCTTCATCGGAACTGATGGAATCATCCCTTGTTTGTTTCAGAAGATTAAATGAGTTCATTGCCTCCCCCCTCTCCCCACGTAGTCATATACATATATATATATATATATATATATATATATATATATATATATATATATATATATATATATANGGTAGCCCTGTTAATAACCTTGATATTTCAGCATCGGTCACTTTCATGAATTCATTGTCATTTATGTAAAGCGCAAGACTGCCAGTTGCACAAAGCGTTTAGAAATTGTAGATTCGCCAAATTCTTGTAATATTTATCCTACAAGATATAAGGCATGAAATACATAAATGAGAATTACGGCCTGTATCACACTAAAAATATATTTTAATCGTTCGTCGGTTGATACAAAAAATATTAGCTGACAAATTCTCAAAACAGTGACGAAACGTTGCTATTCAATTTTTTTTTTTTTTTAAAGAATCGTTTGATTTCATAATGAATATAATAATTACATTATTAAGCCTAGGTGAAAATACTGTACAGTTTTGGAAGACAGACAGGTGGGTCCCCTGCGATCCTAGTAAGAGTCCCGGGTTCGGTTTCCGGCTTGTCGCCATTTTCACCTGACTGAAAGTTATCACATATTTTCTACATGTGTAGGTTCAGAGAACAAATAATGCATAATTATGCCTATAAACAGCACAAGGGTAATTAAAAATCTATTCTAAATACGTCTCTGTTTATCGACAAAGTTTCCGAGTCGTGACACGCCGCACCACGTCCATCCAATTCGAGCATCTCCTCTCACACCGACATGACTCCGAAGTACGAGAGCATGGGGGAACCACCGGCGCGGAGGGCGACGGTGGCGGAGACGCCGTTCCCCCTCGTCAACCCCCTTCCACCCCCCACCCTTCTCAACCCCGCGTCCCTCGCAGCCATTGGCCCGCGCCGCGCAATATGTGCGCTCCGCGCCGTTCCATTGTCTCGCCCCGCGCGCCGCCACAAATCATAGCGGCGCCCCTCCAGGCGTACCAACCCCCGTCGCATCCGATGCCGTTACGGGGAAGACCCTTCGCGACCGGACGTGGCGAAACAGAAGAGAGAGAGAGAAAGAAAGAAAATGAGAGAGGGTGGACAGAGAGATGGAATTGTGGTGCAGAAGATTTGAAAAAGTGAATGTCTCACCATAAAAGTGTTTTAAAATTATAAATGTCAGGAAACTACTGATACCTTTTTATAAATATTACTTCTTCACTTCACATTAATAAAATAACAAGCATATATTCAAAAGAAATATTGTTTTAATTTTTTTTAAGTATCCAAGTTTTACAGAGCAAGCATTACCGAACAAGTAAAGTACGTTTCTTTTATTTTTGGATCGGGTTAAATTAAGAGTATCTTATTAATATTTTTTTAGAAAAGTTACTTAACCGATCCTTATTCATTTTTTTAGTAATCTTATATTCATCACAAATATACTTTTGAATTTTGTATTAAACCAATTTTCTAAAAACAAGCATTTCCACAAAAATGAACAAAAAATATGTTTCTTGTATTTCAGGGTCAAGGCGAATTAGATTCGTCTGGATATCATCCTAGTGCAAGGAAGGTACAGATCTAAAGCACAAGGATACATTAATGCACAATAGTTTTTGAAGATATAGGATAACTTACCATGCTCTGCAGATAGCCGCACTGCCATGATACACAAAATTAAGAAATATTTAAATCTCCATGTTAGCAGATGTGATACCAACACTGCTCCCCAGTAAAATTAGAAAGTAATATTCAAGAGGATTATTAAGAATGGTTCCTAATGTTGCTGAATATTTTAAGTTTATAACTAAGAAAATAAATGTTTTAATTACTTTAAAAATTCGATATTACGCGTTGTCGGGCTTGAAGATAAAATCATGAAAGTGGGATTTCATCGAATATGAATCACTTTCTTTGTACGAGTCCACCTGGACACTCTTTTTGTTTTTTAGAATTAGAAGTAAATATTTCGTTAATTCTTTCTAAATCTGAAATCGTGTAAAACAGTGGAAAACCACAGTTACGAATCACTAACCAGCGCAGTACAGGTGCTTCCACCGAGAAACAATGAAATTCAACTGGTTTAGACAATGTAACTTTTACTGCGAACCAGTGAAATGTTTGCATCACTGAAAAACTTTGAATGATTCCTATATTTAACAGGACCAGAATCTATTAACGAAGCATTTCCGTACTACCATTCTTGTAGGTCAATAATAACCAAATTTTTTCGGAGTTAATATTCTTATTGTACTTACGGAACTGCCGGGGATCGAACCCGGGCACCTAGAATCCCAGCGCGCCGTTATTTCCCACTGACAGCTGTGTGAAAAAGTGCAAATTTTACTACACAACCTCTAGGATTTTATTCCTCTAATAGAGTGGGTTTCAGTCAGCGTAGCTCAGTAGGTAGAGCACTGAGTTACTGGTTGGATGGCCGGGGATCGATCCCCGGTGAGGTGGGGATTTTCATCACGCCTCAACATCCAGACTGGCTCCCAGGCCTACTCAGTCTGCTATAAAATGAGTACCAGTATCTATCCTGGAGTCGAACCAGTCGGAGCGAGATGCTGACCACATCATCTCCTTCTAGTGCCGGGGTCAAGAAATCGCGTGAGCTCTACCCTCCGCGAAGGCCAAAGCCCACAAAGGGCTGTAGTGCCAGATAAGAAGAAGAATAGAGTGGGTCTATTTTAAAAAGGTAATTTAATTTAACGCAGCATTTGATACGAGCAAAGGAAAAAGGTTGCTCGCTCCCAATACTCATTCAGTCGTTCGAGCAGTTAAGAAAAGGTATTCTGAAACACTACACAACAAGATGGCGATGCAGCGTGAAAGAGTGGACCAAATTTAACAAGAGTATAAGAAAACCTTGCATATAGGATAACTTAGTCATAAAAGAAAAACATTTTATTCGTCTTTATTCTAAATAATTGTGAAATACATTATTATAATGTAATAAAATGATATAACAGGTATTTGCTCAGCAAAGTGGCGTAAGTCTGCATGCAGGCTACCAAAAATTTCTGGGCGTCGCACCATCTCTGAGATACTCCAAAATAGTACACTGAAATTAGACAAAAAACGGGTCCTTAGGAGAAATAATTCGTAAAGTTTTGAAACTTCGTAATGAGATGTAGAATCTAGTATTGTTTACGATTATTTACTCTCCCCAAAAATTTTCGTAGCTACGCACCTCCAAAAGTCTCCCCTAATGTGAACGTTCGCGGTTTTTACAGTTTTGACGCAAAACGACCAGATTTTCGAGAAATTTATTCGTGAAGCAAAATGTTTCTCATTAAATTTCCTACAAAAAATGTGATAACCATTTTTGATTTATGTCCAGTGAGACGCGAGATAAACGCTCTCCAATCAGAGGGTAGTTTTCAAAATTAGAATTTCTTCATTTTTGGATGAAGAAATGATGCTTTTGGCATATTAGGACCTCGAAGGACCTATGTATCAGCATTTAGTGATATACATAACGAAACAGCAGCTTCAACACAATTTTCGATCGAAAAGCTCGGGGTTTAGTGCAAATAGAAGGTGAACGGGTATCCCCTACATATTTCGTAAAATATTCCTTGCGCGCGCTTTGTTAGCGTTGGTTGAGTTTCTCCGTGCTTGTTGTCGTGATTCGGCGCTTCATAATCTTAGTTTTTTTTTAATGGTGCATGGAACGTTCTATTCGAAAACGAATTAAAAATAACTGTTTTAACACATTTTTGGCCAATGTAACAAAAACGGAATATCAAATTATTTTACCAATTTTTTCATGAGGTTTTTGAATATATTTTCGAGTATTTTAATCTGATTGCTTACGTATTTTAATAACTACCGGGCTATTTTTTCTTATGTACTACTGGTTGAAAAAGTGTTAGGTGACGGTGAGGTGTTGAAATAGTTTTCAATTATAGAGGGAAACATTGTGTAGTAATACAAAACATTTTAAAAATCTCATGCAAAATATATCGAAGCACCCCATTAACTAAAATTTGTATTATAGATATATTGGGATGAACGGTGACACAAACATTTTTCGAGCTTCTGTAACAAATTGAAATTGAACTTTTACCCTATTAATGGAATATTATTTATATCACATTAGAGTAGGATCTCAAATTTTTAATTCTTTTTTGCATAATAAATATTTTTTCTAATGTTTTTACAATTCGCCTTTAATGGTTTCACGCAAGTCCTGCGCGCATTGTATTCTCTCTGGACACGAACGTTCCACAAATATATGATGATTCATCTTTCTGTGTACAAGATTTAATGCAGCATTTAATAAAACAATAACAAATATATTTTTATGTAGGTTTAGAGCAACGGACGGAATTTTTATTCTCTCTTGCGAGAATAACGCGTACAAGTTTCCAAAGGACTTCATGGTTTTCATTTCATCAAACAAACGTCGAGGAAACAGGAAACATGTGCACTTTGATACAGAAAAAAGAATCTACTTGCATAATGTTATGCCGATGATATTAAAGTAGAGAAAGAAAGAAATATAGTGAGTTACCTGAAAGAAATGACAGTTAAATCAAAAGACGAAACTGAATTCGAGCTGCGTTCTTAGGAACAGTTTGAATTCAAAAGAAGATTGTTTATTTTGAACGGAGAAATGTAATGTAGTGATAGAGTGGAACAAAGGTAAAAAGAAGCGCCCCTTAAACTTTAAAGAAACAATTCTTGGACATGCAACAAGAAAGATCGGATTTGTGGGGTAACGAAATTAATTTTCTCAACCATAGTTAAGGCTAAATTCCTTTTGTGTTTAAAAAGTTACGCATAGTCTTCCTTACGTCTACCCGCACTTAATTAATAAACGTATTTTTGCAAGTATTGAAATTAAGCACTACAAACCGGCAGTTGTAAAATTGATAGAAGCAATTGGTAATAGGGTGAAGGGTGTAGACCAGGGGTCGGCAACGAGCGAGTGACCCATTTGATAATTTCAAGTGACCCACTTTAGTTCCGAAAATAAAGTATAATATATATAAAAATAAATTATAAAACATAAACATGAAACAAAAATTTTGAGAATAAAAAGAATTGAAAATAGATACTAAGAACAACATTTTAGTTCGATTACCATGAATCTTATACACATTAGTGTTTATGTATATAGGATCCATGTCGAAAAGATCTCTGACCCAAACGTCTCTTTAATACTCACATTTTTGTTGATTTTGACCCGCGGCCAAAACTGGTTGCCGACTCCTGGTGTAGACTCTCGTAACCCTCCCCCCCCCCGCTACGATGCTACCCTCGGGTGGCGCCCTCTAGATGTTGGTCTAAGGTTACCCAGGATGGTCCAGTTTAGTTATAAAGCACCAAAAGCTCTATATAGCAATAGTTTTACACTTACAAATGTGAAATCGAAGGTAAATGATTCCTCATTTTGTTAGTAGTGGCACCTTTCTTTATCGAGAAATAATTTTCAATTCTACCCCCGGAAAGACTTATTGCATGAAACCACGCCGCGTATGGGAAAAAGGCAAATCTGTCTAAGAAATGAAATGTAGTAAGGACGTATTATCTTTCTCAAGTATATGGTCATATCGGCGCACGGAGAACTGAAAGTTATATTTTTCGGAGTATTTGACAGAAATGGAATAGGGACAATTGTATAATTTTCTATCGAACGAAAAATGTGGTGTACGAGTTAAAGACAATAAACAAACATTTTTGAAGCTCCAGGAAACGACAACAACTCGTACATGTCCTCACGTAAATGCAACGCTAACAAAGCGCGCGCATGGAATATTTTACGAAATATGTAGGGGATACCCGTTCACCTTCTATTTGCACTAAAACCCGAGTTTTTCGATCGAAAATCGTGTTGAAGCCGCTGTTTTGTTGTATATTACTAAATATTGATACATAGGTCCTTCGAGGTCCTAATATGCCAAAAGCATCATTTCTTCATCCAAAAATGAAGAAATTGTAATTTTGAAAACTACCCTCTGATTGGAGAGCGTTTATCTCGCGTCTCACTGGACTTAAATCAAAAATGGTTATCACATTTTTTGTAGGAAATTTAATGAGAAACATTTTGCTACACGAATAACTTTCTCGAAAACCTCGTCGTTTTGCGTCAAAACTGTAAAACTGTAAAAACCGCGAACGTGCACGTAAGGGAAAAGTAAATAGTCGTAAACATTCTACATCTAATTACGAAATTTCAAAACTTTACGAATTATTTCCCTTATTTTTGCTCATTTCAGTGTTCAAAAAGTTATAACGCAAAAATTGTGGAGGCGTCTTCTTTGAAATTATCCAAAGATGGAATTTGCAAAGAATTTTAGAGTGGAACACAATAATTGAATTTCAATTAATTTTTATTTTCATTGGACAAAATATCTACAAAATAAAATTTTGAGTAAACTGTATTATGAAGGGATTAATATCTGATAATCTGATAATTATATCTTCGAGAATTAGTTTATTTTTCTTACCCAATAATGACTGACTGATTCATTATGAATTAATTCTCATTTTAGTATTATATGTAGGTTTCATCTTGATCGTGCACCGAGACTTTATTATTAAGAAGTACTACTTAAACGTGTAGAGCCATCCTGACCCGGATTTTCTCAGATTTTCCTTCGAGTAAAGGCTGAATTTTTATAGAAGCTCTTTAGACTCTTGCTTAGGGGCGGTGTATATTGAAATACAAAATGTCAAATTTAGTGTCATTTCATTGTTACGATTTATAAACAATATTTTCCGATCAATCTATAATTTCATAATAATGCGTACTTTTGAAATAACTTTGTGTTTTATTAAATACAAATTTGTTGGTATTCTATTAATATTATAACATGTACCGAACAAACTTATCGTAGGAGTGTGCTGACATGTTAAATACGCTTCTGGAGAGTAAATTATTGTCCTCCACGTGGTCATACGCAGTTAGTAACTGCTTCTTTTTACAATAAATTAATAACATTTATAATAGTCGAGTGTGTCTTTCCTATATTTCTACGAGCCAAATACCGATGTCCTTTGTCGAGACGAAACCTGCCTTTTGTTTTCCACGTAATCTTTGCTCCGCCGACAGCAGCAAGCGCTGTAAACCAAGCGGCGACAGCAGCGCACCTCATGGGCTGCCAGCGAAGCGAGCGAAGATAGATAGCGTGGACTCGTGAGAAGCGAACGACGACTCGAGGGAGCGGCCGGGCGTCGGAGGAAGCGGGTGGAGAGGGCCGTTGAGCCCTGCTAGCCCGCAGGTGGCCCCGGCCCGGCCGCCTACACCCCCTTGCCACCCCTTCTCTCTATTCATCCCTCGGTACCTCTACCGGCCGCCGCACCTAAAGATCGATCAGGGCGCGGTACTAGCGTGGCTGCCCGCCGCAGCCCCTGCCGACCGGACGAGAGGCAACCCGCGTGGCAGGGGTGGACTGCGGGACACTAGGGTCAGTTGTGGCCAGGGGCAGGAGATTCTATCAATCTTAGGTGAGACTAGCGCCACAAGTTTGTTAAATCACTTAGAAGTAGAATTACTAGAACGATATTTTTATTGTCAAAAATTCAGTTACAAACTGCGTATGTCTATGTGGAAGATCTTCTTATTTACCCTCCGGAAGCAAGCAAGGGACCATCTCATTAATTCCGATCAAAGGCCCTAAGGCAGAGGTGGATACAACATTTCAGCACAATTCTAAGGTAAGAATAAAATAGTTGAATACATATTATTATATTAACATAATATCAACAAATTTGTATTTAATAAAACAAAAAAGTTATTTCTCAAGAAGATATTATTCAATCTATTGATTTTGTTACATTTTCTATGTTTCATAATAGAAAGTTAGAAAAAATAATTATTAAAAATATGATGTAATTTATACCTGTCAGTTAAAAGCATAGTATAAACAAGATTCAAGTAATCGCTTGAAATACGAAAGAGCATTAAAAAAAGTAGGGGATCAAGCGCAACGATTTTATGCATCACTCCTCGGAAAAAGCGAAATATCTTTTGAATTGTCTAATTTGGACCTATTGTCTAATTTGGAGCTTGTGTCTAACATTTGGAATAAAACCAACTTGTAGTTGTACAGACTCTAATTTACGAAGTCTCACGAGGTCGGATTTAAAATATACCATCATTTTATTTCTAATCGAATGGATAAATACTATATATCGTGTTACAAATTTAATATAGAAAAGAGCAAAGTTTGCCTTGGCTTCTCGGCCAATAGAGAAAGTTATTCAACGAAACAAGGCATTCTAAGAATCTATTCTTCTAGTACATACTGTATTCAAATAAATTTTTCATATGGATTTAAATCTATTTGAAAAAAATTTAATTTTGTTTCCAAAACACATAGAAAATAATTATGAGAAAATCACAGCTAAAACGTTTCAGTCATTAAAATCGGTGAAACTATGTATGCTTAGAAGTATGCCATGTATACAAAAAATTATGCTAGAAATAAAAAGGTTACAGTAAGACGGAAGAAACATGGGAATAATAAACTCTCCACAAATGTGGCTAAACCAAAGTCTAACAAATGTAGTTTTCAAGTTTCTTGTATCTCGTTAATCCACGTGTTTCTCATTCACACGTTACTCTGAACATTACAAATTTGAGAACAGGGTCTTCTGGATCCAATTTATAAAGTTCTCAACAAGTCTTGACTTTTTAGACAGTAAAATTACACTCATCCATTTTATATACATTTATGTCAACTAAAAAACATACGAATTTTTACGTAAACTGCGACTTCATTAACAAACAAATATGATTTTAGTTCCATTTACTAAGTCCAGCAGTATGAACTTTATAGCAAGTGATCTCAAGAAATCTCTAGCTAAATACATTACTATCTGTCAAAACGTATATTGAATGCAAAAATGATTTCATTAAAAACAGTAAACCCGATGTCATATTTACTTTCTTAACAGTGTTGCTGACTCTTTAAGCTGTAAACGCACGAGGACCGCCGAAACCACTCATGCCGGACGCTACTGTATTAACAATGACTCCTATAGAAAATAGAATAAGCGGGAATTATGTTTCCAGCACTACAAAAAAAAGTAGTTACACGTGATTAACAGGATCCCTTTGTAAACACTGAGCAGAAATATGTAATGAGAGTCGTACTTTTCATGTGCACATCACAGGAAATATTTCGTATGTAATCTCTTCGGTTACTTAAATGAATTACATTTTGTTCATTTTGAATAATTATAGGTTTTCCACATCGCGTTGATTTGTTGTTTAAGATACGCAGGAAGAATAATAAGCTTAAGAGTAATGCGGTTCAGAGTAAAATTTTTGTTACACAATTCTTTGTGACGAGGTCAAGAAGTCATAGAGCATAATCACGGCGCACCACAAGGGTCTATATAGGGAACGTTTTTTTCGTTGGCAGACAGGCAGCACTAAGGGCACTACATGCCTATACAACAACATCCAAACTTGTGTGACAATGCCAATGGATGTAAGACATACTCTGAGAACGAAACCCAGTTACCCTTTGGTGGGTTCCTGGGCATATGAGAATCAAGGGAAATGAAATGGCGGACGAATTGGCAAAGCTGGGATTTAAGGGACACTTTGTTGGCCCAAAACCCTTCTTTGGAATATCTCCACGAGAGGTGAGGATGCAGATTGTCGATTGGACACACCAGCAACACCTCACCATTTGGAAATCACGCGAGCAAGGCAGGTCCGCGAGTTAATTGCTGGACCTAACCAAGAAGATAAGAAGGTCCTACTAAATTTAGGTAGGAATCATATAAAGAAAGTAGGAGGTCTACTAACAGGCCATAATACCCTATGGAGAATTTACACATTATGGGGATCAGTCAGGATCCAATGTGTAGCAGATGCGGCATGGAGGAGGAGACCTCCACGCATGTACTCTGTTTGTGCGAAACTCTTGCCCAAACTAGATAACGTTACCTAGGATCATATTTCCCGAACCCAGGGAATATCAGGAAGGCTAAAATCCAATCTTTAGTGTCCTTTAGCGAGGCCCCGGGAATGGAATAAAGGGGTGCAAGGGTCCTTTTAGATCTACTAGCGGGGTTCTTCCATTTGCTGGGTCTTCTAATCTATCTATCTACGTTGGATTACCTTAAGAATTTTGGACGAATACAATTTCACCACCACCATTTGAATGTAATGTAACATGACAATCTTTTGGAAAACATGTGTTGCATGTCTCGTTACAGATCTGATGACACTACATCGAAAGTAAAGCTCTTCCAACGCTGAGCATCAGAGGTAGATTATGCGTCCAGCAACACTCATTAGCCGACTGGGACCGATCGAGACATTGAGGTATGACAGAATCTTCCACTACTAATATTTGCATTCTATACCATTTTGTACCATTGAAAAACAAAACATCAAATTATCCAAAAACCTATTTCTATATATTGAAATTAGAAATGTTACCATACCAATTCAGAGATGTCGGAATCAACTCGTGAGATATTATGAAAATAGAGTAAAATTTCTCCCACAGATTTAAAATCTTGGACGGGATGTTCTGGGGCATCCTATATATTTCGTATTGGTTTTGTAGAATACGTGCTTCTTCCAAGCACCGTAGAGTGGTCCTTCGGTCGAAACCACTCTGCTAAAATATTTTTTACCTGGGACGATTCAACTCAAAATATTAAAAAAATGGGCAATAGCATCGAAATAAACAAATCTCAATATTCAATTACAATATAAATAAATAGTTTAAGACTTACGACCTTCCGGACGAATAACATTTTCTGCTTCGGATAACACAGCGTGTAAGTCGTCGTCAGACGTAACAAATTATGACAAGAAACATAGAACAATTGAACATGATATTAAAAGTTAATTACAACTCAAAATATGTTTAGAAAAAGTAGAAATTACACAAATATCTTATAATATTGTATTGTAAATATCCGGTATAATTTTTTTGTCATTCCGTAAATTCAAACTTCCGTGAGTATTTTTTATAAATATCATTTCTGATATATATATATATATATATATATATATATATATATATATATATATATATATATATATATGTGTGTGTGTATTATTTTTGCATAAAAGGTCGTAAGTCTTTCATTATTTACTTGATTAGATTATATAATGGACGTTAATTGTAGAAGAAATCGCAGAACGTCCCCCATTATTCGTTAATTTGGCCACCCTTGTCCCTGAGACATTCGCAATCCCAGTACCCGACCCTCCGTGTCCTCTCCCCGCTGGCCATGGAGGCTCAGCGTTTCCTGGAGGAACGGCCTCCCGCACTTGGCACTTGGGTCTACAACAGAGGAGGAGTTGGAGGACGAGCGGACGATTGTATGCGCGCTTCGCAGATGTTTCCATGCACACTCTGTGACTTGCGGTTGAGGAATCCGAGTTCCCTCCAATACAGGAGGCCTTGCTAGGACACGCATTATAATCATAATGGAATTAGGCCGATATTACGCGGTCGTATTTCTACGTCACATCTACGACCAAAGATATGTCATAGATATATGATCGTAGTTTAACTACGATCAAAGCTTGTGTATTACACTGTTATATTTGTATCATATCTTTGATCATAGGTATACGACATAGAAACATGACCGTGTAATACCAGCCTAAAGCTCATTTTCGCCGAACGATGAATATTAACGATTTTTTTAACGCGATTAAGTAAATTTAATCAAGATTAGATTGTATGCGTTTCACCATGCAAAAATAATAATCGATTATGTCAATCAATGTTTCCGAAGCACCGTTTTCTCCCATCATTTGTCCACAGTTCGCTGCAAAACTACAAGAGATCAGAAACTCATTATCTCGATAATATATATTGGCAGATGTTTCCATGTACACTCTTTGACTTGCGGTTGAGGAATCCGACTTCCCTCTAATACAGGAGGCCACAAAAAAAAAAAAATACAGGAGGCCTTGCAAGAACACGCATTCTTAAACCCATTTCCAGCAAATGGAGAATGATTACGATATTCTTAAACGTGATTAGATAAATTTCTTCACGATTACATCGTATGCATTTCACAATAAAAAATAATAATAATTGATGTTTCTGAGAAATTCTGTATTAATTTTGCAGTGCATTGTTGGTGACTTCAAGAGCAATGACGGACGAAAAACGGGATCAGTCTCCGAACCGAAATCGTCATAGTGGAATAAGACTAGGTGTGTCATTGCGTATCGAGGTGGAAGGGACGTTGGCCAGCCAATGAAACGCCAGGTTTTTTTTGAGAGGGAAGTTAAAGGAGTTGTACAGATTTACGTAATATGTTTGACTGAGTTGTAGGTGTGAAGCGATATCGTAATAAGCCCGCTACGAAAAATGTCTTGAATACGACTAGCCTCCGCTGCGCATTCTCGTGACGGTTACATCTTGTCTTATTCTACCATGCATTCTAATAGAGTTTTCCATTTACTGCTCGAAGGTTCAGTTTCACCAAATGGGGAATAACCGCGATTTTCTTAAACCTGATTCGGTAAATTTAATCACGATTACTTTGTATGTTTCACCAAGCAAAAATTATCTTCAATTATGTTAATCTATGTTTCTGAACATACCTCCAGTAACTTTTTAGTGCATTATGGGTAACTTGAAAGCAAATGACGGGAAAAAACTGGGATCCGACTCCGGGTCGAAAAATCGGGAGTCATTGTGATGTCGTAGAGATGGAACTCGAAAGAGAGAAAAATAGGATGCAGACGAGTAAACAAGATCAGAAACTAATCTAATCTTACTAATATATAAAAGATATTCTGTGTTTAATACTTGAGATCTTGAAAACCAAAATGGTTAGGGCCCTAGGGCGCTATGCCTTAGGGTCCTTGATCGGAGTTGATGGATGGTCCCTTGCTTGCTTCCGGAAAGTAAATATGTTTATTGTCCTGCACGTGGTCATACGATGTTTATACTGTTTTCTGACAATAAATTTGTTATTATTAAAAAGGGTTCTCTCCGTATAAATAATTAATTATCAGATGAGAAAAAAATATTGGAAAACTGTAATCTAGCTACCACAACTAGCAGACACACAGAAGAAAATGAGCCTTTTATACAAATCTATTGTCTAATTTCATATCGCCATTAACTGGAGCGGAATCACGTATTTTCACAGTATTAACTAACATTATCGACATCGCTAACAATAAACATGACGCCTTCTGTAGGTCGTAAAAAAGGGTCTCGATATGACGTCACATCGGCTCCCCCTATTTTGGTCATTTTATATCAAATAAGGTACTACATTTAAAATAATGTTAAACCACAGTTACATGAATACAATTTATACAAATTAAATACCTAACTCTTTGTTATGTGTGTCAATTACAGAACGGATTTCTCTGGAGAGTCTACAATACTGTCAAATTCTTTAAGAACGCAGCTACTAATTAAATCGCACAGCAACTCCACCGCATTTTTATTAACGATTAAAATAGATAAAGAGTAAAAAAAGTAATTAAAATATTACAAAAAAAATGCATAAATGTACAATCATTTATTTACCATTGTAGTTTGTTTTTTTTGTGGGGCTTTAGGGCTCGTCAACATCAAAGGTCATTAGAGCCCTTAAAACTTGTACAGGAAGGGAAAATGCAGTTACGCACTAGGGAGAGCCAACATGACTCTCCCCGCGTGTGGGACTCGCCGAATGACTCAGCCATACCCACTAAAAACCCTCCTGAANNGATGTAAGTCCCCTGGGGGAACCATTGTAGTCCTCAATAACCAATAATTAGGTATGTTAACATCTACATTTACGACTAGCATAAAAAATTATTGTCAACAGATATAAACAGCGAGAACGCAGACTGTTAATACTTTCAAAACCATGATACTTCTTAGAAATGACGCTCCAATGTACGAAGACAGCTGACTTCGTCTCTTCGTTCCGGTGATGCCACACATTGTACCACATTAACTTGTCTACTTCCTAGAAAAATGAACGAGAATCGCATAGAGGAGTCTACGTAGACTCCATTCCTACGCCGTGGAGAAATCTCTACGTGGAACGAGAATGGACCTGCGGAGGTAGAAGCGGACCTCCCTCGCGCCACTGAACATAACCCATCAATCAAGCAACGAGCTAACAAGCAAAATGGACGCCATATTGTTGACAGTTCTAAAGAAAATCGCAATTAGCTCAGGAAAACGAAGGAACCACGAACGTTTAAGCGTAAATCGCGATTTTCTCGTAGTTGATTGAACGCGCATTTCGATAATCATGATTAACGACACAAAAAATCTTGTTTAAGACGAGGGTGGAATTGGGTCTAAGTATCCACTAGCACCGGACAAATACGTCATGGGTCCACGTGAGTTCCCCACTCCATCGGAAGAAAGTAACTAGTAAATGGAACATCTTAGCTGTAAACAGGATGCACGATTCAGGCTGGTCATTTGTTAGACGCAAACGTTAACGAAACTACAATAATTAAATAACAACAATTTATAATATAACAAATATTTTTCATATCCATGAGTATATACTGTGATATTACAATATAATCGGATTAACGAAACGAAATCCATCTTCATAATTTTTCCTTTCGGAAAGGGTTAATTCGACGTACAACTCTGAGGAACGTTCAGGCGAAGACAAGCTCATGGCATCCGTCATGGATGCGTCATTCGTAGACTACCCTAACCTCAACAATGTTCAGGGCAGTCCCTTTACTGAGAAAATTGCCAGAGCAAGTCCGGTTGCTCTCAGTGCGTGGAGTGCGCGCCTTGATAGACAAACGAAACAACTAAATCACGTGGTGCGACTTCTCTGTCAAATGGAATAACATTTTTGCTCTCGGGGTGCATCAGTGCACACTCGGAGCAGCGAATTGAAAAGGTCATCAAAACTCAGCGCTATGAGATCGTGACTCAGGATCACGATTATCGTCACTTTTCATTACGCAATAGCGAACGTAAGGGTCGAAAAGATTTCTGAACTCCACTGCGACTCAAATCAGGAATTTTTGTTTCTCTTTGACAAAAGTGTTTCACGCAGGGTCCAATGAAGTTTGAATGATGTATTATTTCATTGTAGAAAATAACTCTTTATACCTTCATTACGAAAGAAGCATGTGTTTGATATGGTTTATAACACATTTGAATTTTAAAATTATCTCTGTAATGTAACAGTCAAGAAAATGTACAGTCAGTATTAATAATGCTATGTTGTTTAATTTATTCTGACAAAATAAATATTGCCATTCCTTTTCTCTTAACATTTGTAAATCGAATACGTTAACGATTGGAATTCAGCAATTAAAATTTTAAGCGATCCATTTTAGAATTGAAGATTTCCTTTTTTCAGTCAGTACCAGTAATGTTTGTATCTCCATAAGGTTTCTTTCTTTATTCTCGTTTTAATTATCATATGTAAGATTAATAGTTTAATTGTCCAAAATACATGTTCTCGGAAAATACGAAATATTTACAAATTTGTTCCCCGCAACAAAATTTTTAACATATTTCAAAAATTTATGAGCTTATAGACGTTTCTCCGCGAAAAAATTAAGATTGGCATTCATCTCTACTTTCTGGACACTCAATAATTCGTATACTTCCATACTCTAAAGTTATATTTTGCTTTAAGTTAAGGAGCTTTCTCAAAAAGTTAATAATATATTAATAATAATTAATACTACAAAAGTAGTTAAAGCAACATATTCCAAAGACCTAATATGGACATTGGAAGTATGTTTCCGTTTCATTCTTGGGAATAAATGAGGGGTACGAACCGGTCTTGCGAAGTCAAATACCGGTCAGCTGTCGGAATGCAGGAAGTTCTTGTTGTTTAAATCTTACATATAGGTCACACAGGTGAAAGTTAGTACACTTTACGGTTGTAATCGTTCATATATAACAATTTAAAAATAATATTTCTTCTTTTATTAAGTTATCAATAATAAAAAGTAAAATACATGTGGTGGTATTGTCGTTCATTACTCTGTCGAAATAAAAATCTCAATAAACTTTTCGTTTTATCTCAAACACATGTGATGAGAATGTACAAGCTTTATTACCGATTACACCTTTCAATTTTTAAAATTTAATTTAAGAATGAAAAATTATTACTATTTATCCAACTCCTTTTATTTCACTTATACTTCAGAATATATGGAATTAAGTCATCTTCTTGAGTTACTTTAAACAATTTTGTTCAGACTATTATTTTTTTTCCTGTCAGAACTCTAGCACATGTAGTGCAGAGCTGATGAGAATAACATACACTTATGAAAAGAAGTAGTCCAAAATATTTGGGCATTAACTTGAATATATGCATTTAATGCACCATCCTTTTAACAAAATATCTATATGATGTCTATAAGAAGATGTATAAACGTAAGAGGTACAGAAATTTAAAAAATAAATAAAAGGGATATTATTATAAAGTACGCATCTAATCACTTTCCCACGTAAACTGTAAGCTTCCTAGAGTAAAAATCATAGGTTAAAGAAAAATCATGTCATTTGGTTCATTAGTGTGTCTTATAAATGACTTGCCATACACACAAGTATAGATTCACATTTTAAAGTTGTAGGAATAGAAATAATTTTGTGTGATACCAATTGAGTCATATGATTCCAAAAGAGTTTCAAATCAGGTACATTGCAATTTCTAATTTTTCAATATACTCTATTAAATGTTTAAGTTACATAAATTACAAAAAAATAATAATTTTGGAACTTTTTCGATAATTATCAAATGGGCACCAAGATTACATTTTATGAACAAATAGATGCGAGGACACAAAAGCTAACTCGGAATAATTACAATAATAATAATAATAATAATAATAATAATAATAATAATATATTGTCTTTATTTTGGCGGGACTCGGTCTGTAAGATCTGCTTTTCCGTCTAACCATTTCAAACATTTACATTTTAAAAATAGAAGGTGAAAGTTGGGAGGATCGTATTTACATTTAATGTCATGGCAAGCATAATAGCAAAACAGTTAAGTAGTTGGTATTGCAAATATGTGTTACGTCTCAAACACAATGTCCACAATACCGTGAATGAATTATCCAACCTCACCGTGACCATTACTTCTGTGATGGACTGTACCTCCAAGTTGAGTCCGAATCCGGTTGGCCAATGTCTGCTCACCGCTCGTTTCAGCCCCCGTCCAACCCCTCCAACCCCCTGAAGAACCACCCCTTTAAAACCTCCCCCTTCCCAAAGGCCAGTCTGCAACTTCACCCTGTGTCCCACCCCCGAACCTCCCCGCGGACACCGACCCTTTGGTCGACCGTGCCTCTTGTCCAGGGCCGCCGCCCCAGCAAATAGCGGCGCCACGGACTAGGTTCACGGAAACGGCCGAGGACAGGCGGAGAGACACGAGCGGTACACAGTGGGACGAATGCAAAATAAGAAGGGAATAATAAAATTTTGACCTTCCAAAACAGTAATAAGTAATACGTGATACGAATGACAAAATAAAACTATTAACCATTATTTTGTTTTCATGAGTGCTATTTTCCAAACGACAATACAAATAAATTATAATTTTTTATATAACACATTAAAGTACCGACTCATGTAAGTTAATCGACTAATATCTTTCTTGAGACAATTTTTCGATTCTTTTTAGAAAAAGTGTTGCATATGTGGAAAATAGCACTAACACTCTTGTTTGTATTATATTCAATTTTCATATTCAATTTAAACAAAGGAAGGGTTCCACGTTAGTGGTCGTAACATAATGGTGTACACAATATAAATAATATATTTGTATCTAATTATGAGGAAATATTTATTCAATACACAGATTCTGAAGTATCTATGTACGTAAAATCATATTCTCCGTGTATATTACAAGCAGCGTAATTCACATTCAAGCAAAACATTCTCAATTTTAAATGTTTACATTCTTTTGATTTTTATATTATCATTAATGACGTAATAAATGTCACGAGATATGCAGGTTTCTTAACAATACTTAGTAGAAGATGGCAGAAATACGGTCAAAACGTCAGCTCTTAATCTCTCTTCACCGCGGTGCCAGCTGGACATCCCAGATTCACATATTTTCCACAGAAGAGACCTCATAAATTGTTTGTTCTTAGGACTCTATATATAGTTAGTGTAATCGAAACTACTCAGTGGACGGATATTAAAAATTGAACGTGTATTCAAATTTAGTTATATTTTATCTTGTCTTCTCGGGGGTTGAATATCATTACGCAGTACAACAGATTTAACTGGAGCAATGACTAATCCTCAATAATTTACAAAGCACTACTCGATTGCAAAAGAAATTTTCTCCTTCTCTCCCTCTCAAGAACAACAAGCGATTGTAGGATCCTGATAAAAATACCTTTAAAAAATCCGGAAGTGCATATGTATGATGCCGTCTTAGTCATCGGTTCTAGTGGTACATTTTCTATATTTTTCTTCCGCGGATTATCTTCTGTTATCTTTTGCTCCACAAGATGTCCAAGAACACCACGAAAATAAAATATTGAGGGACGATAGAGGTTAATAGAAATAAAAAATGATTATGGTACACCAGCCCGGAAACGTCTCCCGAAGGCAGAATAAGAATGAAAGCGCATTAGAGTGTAAAAACGCTGGATTCGCGAGACTCCCAGAACAACATATCCGCCGATGCGAGGCGTCTATCGCTGTTAATGGGCAGAACTTCGAACATCTGCTGTAATTTTTTGTTGTCGAACTTTGAACAACTGTATCAGTTCCTAAATTCCCCTAATAAAACGCTTTACACACTGTTTTGTACGGTGCTCTTACAGTCTTCGTGTCATGCAAGTTTGATCCCGTTCATAACATAATACTGGAAACAGGTAGAGGACTACCAAATTCGTCTCGCGCCATTGAGAGTCCTCTACACGATAAAATTGAGATTATTTCCATCTAGTTTGGAATTACAGGAAAATAAATTATTTTTATTGTATCGACCTAAATAATAAGGACCATACTACTTTATTCTCATATATGCTAGTTAAAGGGAAGTTTCATTCGGTTTCATATTTAGCATTAACAATGTAAACAGAACATCAGAATAGTTGTGAATAGCACGTTATATTATACAATGGAGCATAATATAACTCACGTACAAAAATCTCCAGGTGTCAGTGCTGTCATTTGGTGGGACTCACGTAGTCAATGAACATCCCATTCAAATAAATGAGCTTCTTTTCATGATGAAATTTTTAATTGGTGTTATCTCGGAAAGGAAAAGGACAAAAATGAAATAATAGAGAACCACCAACTCATCTCTTAATGATTTTTTTTCAGGCGGGTGGTGCAGTGGATAGCACACCTGCGGCCAGAGCAGGATTTCCCGGGTTAGAGTCATGGTCCGTCGCAATTTTCACCTGACTGTTGACGTTGCACATCTTTTAATGCTCTAAAATACGATGCATTTGTATTTTTTATTGAGTCTGGTTAGACAGAAAAGGAAACAAAAATTTTAACTAAAAATTTGCATATTAATATATACGATGAATCGCGTGAGTCTAATTATGATAATTCATTTTGAAGGTATTTTACTTTCTTGAATAACTAACTGGAGACAGTTTCGAATTGAATAGTCGATAAATTCACGTGACAAAAAAAAAATCCATCGGTTCAAGTTGTTCTAATTATTTTATTCTACTCTGCCAAATACATACTAATATTTAAATGCGTAAAACGAAAGTGAGTCTGTCTGCTTGCCATTTGATGACAATTAAACCACTGAACAGATCGTGGTCAAATATGGCAACGAGATAGTTTAGATGTCCAGTTTGAACATGGGCGTAATTTTTTTAACGTGTGATAACAAATATAGAAATGGGTTTTAACGATAAATGTCGAAAAAATTCGACATTTAATTCGCTTACGCTGCCTAAATGGTTAGAGACACGTGACAACTATGGGTGGCGATATATTTTGCTTCAAAGAGTCCTCCACATTTTATGTCTATCTACAAAAAATAACCTAAATTATCGAAATATAGTTATTAAAAATAGAAATGTTTATACACCATAAAAGAGTAATTTTAGGAAGGAAAAAATCAATCATCTTCAAATTAAATGAATTATTTGTTTTGTGAATTTAACAAAGATAAAAATCGTTTTTAAATCGTAAAATTTCGACAAATAGTTTAGATTCCACAAAACTTTTAATGACATGATTCGGAAGCGAATATTCAACCGGTGCAGCTCCCGCGAGAGGGTGCAGTGAATGCAGTCCAGTTCTGTATTAAATATGTATTATTTTGGATTTGAAAAATTAAGACGCTGTATATTGTTAAAAAAAACAGCAAATAAAAGTATTTTGATCTTACGATATAGATAAATTTTCTTTTTTCTTGAGTAAAAGAAGGTTAGTCTAAGAAAAATCCGGGGCAATGTCGGGTTATACAGCTAGTTATTTATATTCCATTAATTATTTATATTCAATTCGAAAACACTTTCGTTAATACCTCACTGCAGGCCGTATCGTAATGAATCGCCGTTGTCCCTCGGCATAACTCACGTGACAAAACAAGCGCGCATCAGCCCGCGTCCGACGCAGGCGCGGGGGAAGACCCGAGCGGGTGTGAGTGGAGGAGTGGAAGGGGAGCCATAACTCAACGCTGGAAGCAGACCGCGTCGGGTCCTGTCCATTGCTGGAGACGGCGACCGCGGGGGAGAAAATTAAAAAAACACAAATCCGGGACAGACGCGAAATGCTTGCAGCGATAAGAGCCACCGCACGACGACTTGAGGGGGACCGTGTAATTGAGAAGGACTCGCAGGGCTACCAACGCGAAAGGAATGAATTGTGACGCCGAAAGAAGTTTTTTCGACACGTTTTCTTGGCATGCGTAGCTATTCACAGTTTAAAATTTTCTTTGACAGTATTTGTATAGGATTATTTCTCACATATTAAAACATAAAAATGATCATAACTGGAAACTTAAAAGAGTGATATAAAAATAAAATGAACCTTAAATACATAAAAATTACACGGGTTATTCTATTTACGTCCGCTTCTTAATTTTGGTTTTGTTGAATAAGTGTTACGAATGTAGCCAAGGTTAGGTCGTATGAGATATTTAACGATTATACCGGTACTCAAATGCATTAAATCATTTTAGTGAAAACAATAGATTTCGAAATATTTCTCTTTTTATTGTGTTGAAAGTTTCACAAAATTTAATTCATCAAGTGTTTGTGAAACTAAAGGCTAAGAGGAAAAGCATTTTCTCATAACAATATTCTCATCAACATATATGTGTGCGATTGTTAATTGAGAATATATCCCAAAGGCATGAAGCAAAAAACAATCGAAACTTGTCATAATTATGTCCATAATTTTAATCTATCGCAGAAATAATGTTCCTCGCCTATCATTAAAAAAATATTTTAGTATGTACTACAACTAAAAAATAACGGTAATTTTCAAAAACTCACGTCATACTATTGAAATGGAAAGAATTATGAATGTGCGAAAGAAAAAAGTTCTAAAATTTAAAAGAAAATTGTAAAACAGAAAATTATGAGAAAAATGTTCTAAAATACATCAATAACATTACTTCCAATCAGAAGCTTGTATTTAAATAATGAAGAACTAACAGATTCCTATCATATTGTTAAGCCAATTAAATGTAAGTCATATTAAATTGTATACAATAAAACTTAAGTATTTTTATATTTTAAAATTGGTCGAAAAATTTACAAGAGTGTATGTTATAAGATAAACTGATACATAAATCCTTGTTATCGAATTTCATGCAGAGAACGACCTTTTTATTGATCAGGTAGGAACGGTACACTCCTGCAATATTCATTGTGGATAACCGATGAAATATAGCAAAAGTATATTTTACCCCAATAATAAGGAGTAACATTTTCGTTGACTGGATGAAAATCGGCCATATTAAACTTTTTGTTGGTATTTATTTACTTTCAGTTGTCTATTTTATCCACTCAAGAATTAAGGGCACCCACTTTTTAATTTTTCGTTACCTTCTAAAATTTTTGGAAAATGTTAATACTTTTAATATTATAACATGCAACGAACTATTTTATTATTATCTTAGGAGTGTGTTGAAATGTTAAATCTGCCCCTGCCATAGGACCCTTGATCGGAATTGATGGGATGGTCCCTCGCTTGCTTCCGGAGAGTAAATTAATTTATTGTCCTCCACATGATCATATGTAGTTTGTAACTTTTTTTTAACAATTAATTTATTATCATCTCCAACGTTTAAATCTCATATTATAGTTTGAATATTAGAATAAACTCTTTAAAGAAAATTATCAAATCACGCTAACAAACTTCGACGTGAAAAATGACATATGCGAATGGCGCTGACCACACAAAATGGCGTCGTTGGTCATTCTTTTGTTGGCATGTCTATTGGCAGCACTGCCCCTCGTCGGGAGCGCTGTATGCAAAAGACCCTCTTCTGCGGCCGAGCAACGCGTCACTTGGCCTTGCAGTCACTCCCCTCTATCGCCTTTGGCAGGCGATGCCATTGTATAGATTGCCACTGCCTACATTGCAAATGATTGAGAAGACGCCATTCACGTTTACTGCGGACAGCTCAATACTGCGATATATTTAGAGTAGGAGAAAGTCCGTTACCCCTTTCCA
This sequence comes from Laupala kohalensis, assembly GCA_002313205.1. NCBI lineage: Eukaryota > Metazoa > Arthropoda > Insecta > Orthoptera > Trigonidiidae > Laupala > Laupala kohalensis. Next base: position 359,735 of record NNCF01126060.1, read on the forward strand.
CGATGAAAATAATTAACCATAAATGTAGGAAAGAAGATACTGCTACCAATAAGATAGCAAACACCTTAGTTTGAAACTTTTGGATTGTTTAATGCACACAATCTAATAAAAATTAGTTCGCCCGTGTAGCTATTGACTCAAAGGTGCGCGCATCACAATTTTATTTACACCAGGCATATATAGCCACTTTAAAAGTCAAATAAAACTATTACGCGTATGTTTGTAACTGCTAATTATTGATTTATTTATTACCCGTCTAACTGGTTGTATGCCGTGTGCCCAACGCTTTTACTTCATCACCGTAATAATATAATAATAAGTGTACCTCGTGTTATGTTGGCAGAACTATCGGATTTCTTTAAACTTAAATCAATCGCCAAGTCGGCCATCAATGCAGTTCACTTCTTCTTTCGGCGCTATTCTGCTCTTTCCGCATCGATCGGGTGAAATGAATATTACATTGATTCGTAGTGTGTTGTGTTATTAACTTGCATTTTTTTACGGCAAATAGTCGCTTTTATTTGCTATTGAGCTTTATTCTGTTCGTTTTGTGGACGTCGGGAATTCGTGTTAGGTGTCCATATTCCATTATTTTCCGTAAAGCATCAAAATGGACGCTCTCAGTCACGTAATTGTACAGGTCCCGTAAGTGTAAACTTCTCTCGCCAAAGATCTTTTCAATGGTTGGGAGACGTAATGTGTCTATGGTGATGCAACAGTGGTGGATCTAGATCGTAATCAAGAGGGGGGGAAGGAACTGGGGAAGGAACTGGGGAGCATTTCTGTATGAAAATTTTGGTTTTACACTACTAATTTTATAGATATCCTTTGATGGAATACATCAACTCATTAAATAGATCATTAACAATTAGCAATAGTAAATTTATTTATTAATTGTTTAAAATGGCAAATACATATTAATGGATAAGGATTTAGTGACCGAATGAGAATTTTATAAAGATAAAAATCGAATAATTCATGAAAACAGATTTGTTTTGTAGCCAATGCGGTTGCGCTATATGGCGTATACAAAGAGTTAAACCTGCATGTGTTCCGAGTCTCTTCACCCAGTCCCTGTAATACGCAGAAATTATTATGCAAATTAGTATTACGTTTGCTTATAACATGTACATTTAGTGTGCGAAACACTTTTTACAATGAATGCCTTTCATCAATTTCAATTTTATCTGTTGAGAGTTCAGATCCATTAGGGTGGGGGTGCTACAGCCTCCTTAGCTCCCCCGTATATCCGCTGCAATGGTGGAATTGTATTGAGGATCAACTAAGCCCCGAGGAAGATAGCGTTCGCTGTCGAAACGTTGGCCTATTTAATAAACCCATTGCCCAAACGCAAGAATATTTTTTTCCTTTCAGTATAATGGCAAAGAACGTCCCAATCATCGAAAAACGATTCGTTCCTTGAGGTGAACGAAATGTCGAATTACTACGCAACATCAACATGGACGCGATTGCAATCGGGTCCTATAAATGCTCATCTTTGTCGGCAAAATATTCCTCAAACACTGTCGGAACCCTATCAGTCTATGGCCTTGCACCCAAGTAGCAACGAACGCGCTCTACCAGCAATTACGCTAACCTCTTGTAATCTACTGGATAAAGTGCAAGTGAGAAGCAGTAGTGTAACTACCACCTTCCTTCCGCGCCGCTGACCCCCGCCGTCGACCAATGACTCCCCTGTGCACCCCGCACCGCTCTTTTGTTTCGTGCTGACGTCATTCGGACGTCCGACTTATCTGGGTCCCCTCGGCCGCAGAAGAACCGGAACGAGATGGACGCGACAAAGGCGGCAGCGGAAGTATGATGGCGCTCAGAGACATAATCTTCCACGATTTTGATCCACTTATAAGTGAAATTTAAGATTCTAGCCGAATAACCTGGCTTAAGGTAGAAGGCGAGTGCGTTAGTCACTACGCCACGCGTCGCCGCAGTTAATTATGTATTGTGATGATGAATATTTTGAAACTGATTGATCATTGAAATACATGAATATCTTGTTTAATAATTATAATATAGTATTATTTCTCTTTTGAAAGTGTTAATACTTTTTTCTTAAATTTTTGGTGGTCAGTAGGGTGTTTTGCGTCACCAAATTTTTTATATGAATTGTAATTCCAAAGTGGAGTGGGGTCCACTCCAATTTTTTTCTATAAACATCGACAAGTCGTTGTTATTCGCAATTTAATTCTCTTCTTATGGGATAATGTCAGGGTGAATTTATATTTTTAAATGATATAATATTGCCAGATGGTAACAAAATTGTGGTTGCGCACACTTTTCAGTTAGTGGCTACACGGTGCTAGACTTATTACATTGAGACTATTGTCTCCAACTACGGTCAAAGACCGAACCTTCCCGAAATCGACCAAAGCGAACATGGGTGGGGAGTAGGAGGGTAGATCTCCGCAATTTCTTAATCTCAGCTTGAAGAGGAAATGTAGTCCCATGAGAAGCTCAGGCCACTTCGCGTCAGGTCCCATGAGAAGTTCCGATATAATAAAGGAATATTATATTTTGAAATATTATATTATAATATGAAATGAGTGCCGAGAAAAATGGATTATATCCTGTAAAATTATGGAAGACAGCTTGCTATCTCCCTTACACTGACACCACTTCGTTCTCAGACCTAAATGAATGAAAGGTGCTACCTGAGATATTACCTTCCGCTCACACTAATATCCTTACCCTTGACGACCGGAATGATTTACCTTCTGAATAATTCTTATCGCAAACAATGTTAGTGAAAGGTGATATCTCTAGGGTGATCTACATCTCTGAGTGATCTACATCTCGGAACGAAGAAGTGGCAAAACAGTGAAAGATGTAACCAGTCTCAAAATTTGATGGAGCTCAGAGACATAATCTTCCACGATTTTTATCCACTTATAAGTGAAATTTAATATTCTAGCTGAATAACCTGACTTTGCTCAAGAATTTTTTTTGAAAACTAAATTTTTTTTATAATAGTCTGTAAAACATTGAATAGAGGCGGTGTTCGCGCTAGGTTTTCTCGGGGTTGTCCCGTTTCCATTGCCTATTATTCCGCTACAACATTCACTCATCATTCACCCCCATGTCATACATTAATCACCCGGGGAGGTACGACAGTAAAGGCATCCGGCACCCTGAATTCCCCAGTCAAATCAAAGTAGGATCCCCATCTACCCCGACCCCGTCTAACACGGAAATAATAAGACGAAGATAAAGAAGAAGAATACATAGTAAAGTCTTAGATATCAAAATAAAATAAGGCAAAAATAAATTGCTTGAATTATCTTCTACGTTAAACTTTTTCCCTTGGTCTCATTGGAAGATTTAAAGAATGCGCCATTTTGTTGTAATAACTTTCCCGCTATATTTCGAAAACGATGCGCCGTACAGGAACGTGGTGTAACAATCTGTACGCAGAATTTACAGACCAATCAAAATGCGTCTACGTATACTTTTAAAATTTTGAATATTAAGAAACGGAAAGTGGAGCGCGGTGTGTAAATGAAGTCGGAATGAGCTGTTCAGAAAATAGACTCATATTCGCAACGCATTCAAAGTCAAATCCCAAGTTTGGTTTCGATGCAGCAATTTGCTCGTGAGTTATCGGGGGAACAAAACTCGTAACACACATACACATACACACATACGACATTGGACATCATCGCCAAAATTTGAAGATAGTCTCTCCTAGAGCCAATTCGCAATTAGATGAGAAGAGATTTTTTTCAATCGATTACTATTCTTTCCTTATACATTCTGCATAAAATTGGAAAGTAAAAATTGAACTAAGAAAAGTTATGAGCTAATAAAAGTTGTTGGGGCAAATTCTTTTTCCGATCGTAAAAACTTTCATTCTTGTTGTCGTTTTATTGATTTCAAACAACTATGTTCATGAAAGAATTCTACACTTTTAAAATACGAAATTAATGAAAAACGTGGTACTTGAAACTCGAGAGCTCGGACGTACTAGTTAAGGCAAATGGTCTTCAACACCCTCTTCACCGTCGTGAAATAAACGTTTAACGGAGTGATGAATTAGAATCAGTTCACCAAGGAAACAAAGGCGACGGTAGAACGAAATTATCGAAGAAGAACCTGTGAAAATCGTGAGAAGAAAAGAAGGAAGGAAAGAAGAAAAGAAAGAAGAAGAAAGAAAAGGGAAAGAACTGGGGAAAAGACTAGGGAAAGAAGTAAAGAAGAAAAACGTAATGGTGGAAGAAGGAGGGAAATTAGTAAAAGACGAAAAGAAGAAAGCAGAAAGGAAGAGAAGAAGGAAAGTGAGGTGGGAAACAAAACTGGAAAGAAAGAATTTGAAGAACGAAAAAAGACAGAATTTTAAGGATAGATAAATGAAAAGAAATATTAGAAAAAATCATAAACATGAACAGTAAAGAGAGGAAACAAAAATGTGGGAATACCTATTTCTATTAAATAAACTTTAATTCATAAAAATACTAGAATAATAGGAAATAATGGAAAGAAAGTAAAACGAAAAAGTTGGACCAATTTGCAACCGATCGTTTGAAATACATCACATCACCCCTTGAAGATAGGTACAGAATGGCAGAAGGGTTAGAAGGCATAAGAATAATCCCTACACAAGGCAACTAAAGTTAAGTACCAGCGGATACAGTGTTTCGATTATGAAGGGAAGACAATTCGGCTCTAAAATTCAAACGCTTCAGCACTCATTCCTCCATACTAATTAAGAACTCGCAAGAGGTACATTAATTTAAATAATTTATCAAGCTTTGAGTATAAATGAAGGTAAATAAAGAAATCAGACACTGAAACGTATTCGAACTAGGAGATGTCAGAAACAAATTCTGCTCCCAGCAGGAAGTTAAAATAAATATGGTGCAAAAATGACTACAAATGTCATATGAAGAAAAAAAACATTGAACAAACAGCGTACTGGTGAATATTATGGAGGTGCGTGTCAGTAAAGTTTAATGTCTATAGTATAATGAGAACTATAATGTTATCATCAACGGTCAGGTGAAAATGGCGACGAACCGGGATTCCTTCTGTGGACGCGAGTGTGACGTCGAAAAAATTGAAGAAGAAGAAAAAGAAAAGATGTTGAAAGAACTTAAGTTTGGTGCAACAATCTGTACGCAGTCTCGACTCTCAAAGTCCAAACACAACAACCATATGGCCAGTGGACAGTAAAGTTGCCGCAATAGCAGAGGTCCCGGGTTCGAGTACCGCTCCGTCGACGCTTTCACCTTGACGATGCAAACACTCCTCCACGAGCAGTAAATTTGCAAGTTTCGAACAATATTGCAATTTAAATCGTTATTAAGATATACACTAAGTAATTGTGGTACATGTGTATATGGACCTAATGTAACTACTTCCCCTCTTGCGATACGAGTGTGTTAGGGATCGTTGACATCTAATTAAAAACCACCATGAACTACTCTGTCTTCTAATTGAATGTTCGAAATGAAGTTATACATTGGTTGTGTACATTAATTCTGCGACTCCTTCCTGGCCCGGATTTTTCTCCGGTTTCACTTAGGGCAGAGGCAGATTTTACACTCAAGCTCTCTAGACTCTAGTGAAATAATATATATCGAGTTTAAACAATATTTATAAACAATATTTTCCCCCCAGGGGACTTACATCTAGTAAGTACGTGTTTGGCGAACACGGGGCTCCGAGCTGAGTCTGGCATTTCTTCCACTTACTTGTGCGAGGATCCTTCCTTTCTCTTTTCTGTCCTCCCTTGGTCACCTCTTGTTCTTTTCGATCCCGACGCTATTATCTTTCATTTTCCTCATTTTTTGTCTCCCCGTTATTTTTGTCCTCAATGTTTTTATGTATTGTTTGGGTTTTGAGATATGTTTTGGTATGTTGTAATTCAGGAGGGTTTTTAGTGGGTATGGTTGAGTCATTCGGCGAGTACCACACGCGGGGAGAGTCATGTTGGCTCTCCTTAGTGCGTAACTGCATTTTCCCTACCTGTACAAAATTTTGTAGGGCTCTAATGACCTCGATGTCGACGAGTCCTAAAGCCCCACAAAAAAGCAATATTTTCCGAATAATTTTAAGTTTATAATTGTGAAATAACTTTTTTTGTTTCATTAAATAGAATTTTTTGTGTTCTGTTAATATTATAGTACGTACCGAACTACTTGAAAGTGTGCTGAAATGTTTAATCCGCCTCTGCCTTAGGGCCCTTGATCGGAATTGATGGGATGTTTCCTTGCTTGCTTCCGGAGAGTAAATTAGTTTATTGTCATCCACATGATCATACGCAGTTTGTAAATGTCTTCTCGACAATAAATGTATTATTATCATGTTCTCTAAGCACTTATAAAGTACTTCTACAACACGCATAAACCAACTGAGCATTGACTAAGTAGGTCATTACTCGTCCTAACTTTTAGTATTTCTCGAGTAAATAAGAGACAAATAGATTATTTTTCCAACAGTTGGCAGAAACAAACTCTTGGTCCTTGTTCTCTCCATTGCCGTTCAAATCTTTGCATTCACATATGCTTCCTCCTAAAATCCCCGATCTTCACGTATCATTCCTCGCCTATCCCCACCCTGCCACCGATCACGTCATCTTCCAACCGGCAGTGCGTAGTGTCTCCGCGAGGGGCGGTGTGTAAGCCGGGTCATATGATCCTCCAGACACGTACGCCGGTCCAAGGAAAGAAAACCCGCCGACCAAGGGGAAGTCCCGAGCACGGCTTTGCGATCGGGAAGCCGTGAATTTCGCTCCTTCTTTTTCTTACGCTCGCGTAGCTTTTCGAGAGCGTTCCGTGTGGTATTTGCGAAGGTATTTTGTACGACGGAGGGGAACAAAAGTAAACTAGGAAGAAATGTGAAGAGACCGTACTGGGGTGTTCATTTTGGAAAGATAACTGGCGATTTGGAGGCGCCGTCGTCTCTGGGATCTAAAAAAAGGGGGAGTGATGTTTTTGTTTGTTTGCGTTTTGTACTGTTTGGAGTTTTTGGGTTTTGTTTTATACTATTTTGGCTGTCTGTGATTTTAATGTTTCCCTACCTTCTCTGATTTCTCGACTACAGGAATAAATGTATTGTCAAATGGCAGTTACAAATGACAAATACCACGTGAAGGACAATAAACTTTATAAACAATAAAACAAATATTACTCTCCGGAAGCAAGCAAGGAACCATCCCATCAATTCCGATTAATGGCCACACTCGTGTCCATATAATAATCCATATACATGTAGTATGTTCTAAAATTAAGGTTTGAGTGGTTAGTATGCGAGTACTACCCAACAATATTATGTTTATAATCACAGGGGGCTATGGTTAAATTAAGTTTTAATTTTTCATCTTTTTTATTTAAAAATAGTATAATTGCACCTATTGAAATTCTTGTACTTTAAATGCACAAAAATGAATATCTCCGATAATAAGAATACGGTATTTCACTTTTCCATACAAAAGAAATTTCCACTCTATGACTTTTAACAAAATAAATTCAGCCTCTTAAAAAAAAGTGAATAACTTTTCGATTAGAAGTGGAAATACTAAAACACATTCGTACGTTTTGATATGTAATTTCTTTTCATGATAGCACTGAATTTTAATCAGTAATATTTGTAATACTGACCATTAGCATTTATCAGCATTTCAATGCTTACGTCAGGCAATGGAGTTAATAACATTATACTTGGTAGAGATTATTGACAACTTACAGAAAAAGTAGACCACATGAAGCAGATGAGAGAAACGAGCAATTGATTGCCCAATTTTATTGGAATGCACGACAAATGAATGAATTTGCTTACTACTCACAATATTATACACGAATGTTTACACAGGTACTATATTTCACTGATAATGGTGATACTAAAAAAGTTTTTATTTCTGATAACTTTTTAGTTTAGTGGTTTTATCCCTAAATTGTTTTTGTGTGTTTCGCAGTTTCAATTTTATTTGCTTTGTGATCTATTGATTGGTACCCCATCTATCCCTAGTTTTATGTACCGTGCTAACCGTACAGTTCAGAAATGCTTTAAGGCATATTGATGATACGCGAAAATGGTCTTAACGTACGTACGATAATTCGCATCACATGACAAATATTAAAAGTATCGTCTACACCTCGAAAATTACGTCAAGTTTAAGGGAACATACGAAGCAAATTGGACGTATCATATAGGTTACATTTCATTTCGTATAATTACAATGTGAAAATTTCTCGTATAGTACCACTGTTAAGTTAAAAATACGTAAGCTTCAGTGTTTACTCAATCTTATGAGACGGTTGCTTATTACGTTATACAAAAATTTGTTTCTCCCACAATTTTTTTTTTCAATTGAAATTAACTAAAAGAGATCATAGCACTAAACTCACAAATTTGAAATAAAATATAATAAAATCGAAAAAACTTCCAGAAAATAAATCATTATGTACTATAATTTTCAAACGCAATGACATATTTTAAAGAACAATCGGTTCCAATACATTTATCCTCACGACCATGCATTATACTCTCCCAAACATATCTGCACATTAAAGAACAGGTTGCATTAGTTATCTTAAACTCTCTGCAATTGCCTTATTGGCTGATCTAAAAAAGGCGTCCACAAGAACTTGAGTTTTATCTCGAAAACTGTGCAACATACAGAAATGCGGTTCAGCTGTAAGTAGGCAGAATTAACTGAACAATCAAAATGCTCATATTCATATTTTCAAAATTTTGAATTTCAAGAAACCAGAAGTGAAGTGCGGTGTGTAAATGAAATCGATATGAGCTGTCTAGAAATAGGCTTCTTTTCTGAACGATCCCAAAGTCAAATCCTAAGTTTGGTTTTGATGAATCAATTTGTTCGTGAGTCATCGAGGAACAAAATTCTACACACCTACGACATTGGACATCATCGCCAAAATTTGAAAATAAGACTTCACAGGAGCCAACTCATAAAGATCCGAAGAGATTTCAACAACAACAAAATTCGACCGATTTTAATAATTCCCTTATAAGTCGTGTTACTTTCCTATTATACAGGATGTATAACTTTATTCTTAAAAATCAACAATAATCTTGAGCAAAGTCCGCAAACCCCATTAGTTCAATCGAATCTACTGAAAACTCAAAGTAGAGAAAATACTAATATCCCGATATTGAACCCACCAGACAATCATACTTCTGAACAACCCTGTATCTTCGTATCGACCAAGAGTTTCATACTGTCCAACCGATAGGGAGTTCATCCAAAAGCTCCGATTCTGTAGAAAATCGCTACATAAGTCGCTTAAGTTTCTGCAATTTCGAAGCGAAGGAAGAAAAAAGAGCAGCAAGCAGCGTTCGGAGGATGAGCGAGCTTGGTTGTGATCGTCGAGGCGAAATGTCACGATGTGAGTAGGGAACAACGGGGTGGGTGGACGTTAAGGGGAGGGGAAAGGGGGAGTTCCCGAATTCCGGGATTTGGATCGCACGTGACCGGCAAAAGAAACGACTCGCGTGCCTTCCTACACCGCGCCTCCTCGACTGTATCTCTTGAAAGATAGGGAGAGGAAGATCAGAAATATCATACGTAGTCTTGAACAAAGAAGAATACATTTAGGGACTAATGGGACGGGAGTTATTTCTTGTTCAGGCAATCAGATTGGAATTTACAAAATTATGAACAGTCCATCTTCGTCTGCATAGTAATGCAATGTTTTTTGGTTTGTCTTCTTTGTTGTTGTTGTTTGTGAATCTTTACGGCATCAAAGAGCTCGTCGACATCAAAGATCATTGGAGCTCTAAAAACTCGTACAGGTAGGGAAAATGCAGTTACGCACTAGGGAGAGCCAACATGACTCTCCCCGCGTGTGGGACTCGCCGAATGATTCAACCATACCCACTAAAAACTCTCCTGAATTACAATACATCAAAACATATCTCAAAACATTACATATATCATTACAAAAATAAAAAAGAAGAGGAAAACGAAAGATACCCTAGCTCTACTAGCGTCAGGATCGAAAAGAACAAGAGGTGACCACGGGAGGTCAGGAAAGAGAAAGGAAGGAGCCTTCTACAAGTAAGTGGAAGCAATGCCAGACTCAGCTCGGGGCCTAGTGTTCACCAATCACGTACTTACTAGACGTAAGTCCCCTGAGAGGAATAGAAGTATCAAAGTATCTTTTACTGTAAAGAATAGAAGTATCGAAGAAATAAAATAAACGACATTTAGGACATATGTTGGGAGAGGAATGGACAGAAATCTTATAGTGAATACTCTTGAACCTAACCTCATAATAACCACAAGAGTTACCAAGGTTTCTGAGGTACTCAACTGACATTGGTCTGGAGTAGGTGAAAAAAAAACCCTGCTGAAGACTTCACCCAGTTAGACCGAGAGAGGCAACGAACCCATACTCTCCCGCTCAGTAGGGTATATCGAGCTAAGACGCTACTTTCACACCTCGGCTGTCAGCGTTATTTATTTGGATTTAGTTATAGCGTTCGTAAAATAAATGAGTATTAATGGATTCACTGCCATAAAAATTGAGGTTTTCTTCAATCTCCAGTGATATGTTAAAAAAATATTACGTTACGTTACTTATTCAGTAACACGGTGACCCTGTTTTCCAAACAACCGGACCATTCATTAGTAAATTTTTAATTAGTTCTAAATATGTTATTGGAAGACTTTCCTTTCCAGAGTCTTCGTTCAAGGTCGTTTGCTTTGTAGTTACATTGAGAGTCCTGAAAATATTTTATGTAATAGTTTTATTTAACTTGTTTACTTCACATAGAACATCATGCTACGGAAAACTTAGAATATTTCTTACATTTGAAAAGTGCTTCTTGTCCCTTTATCAGTAGAGAGAGTTATAGTTAGAGACCGCTTTTATATCGGGTTGCATTCACACACCAGAACGTATGGCTGATTGTCTATCCTTCCTTAAAAATTGCATGAATTAATAAAAATGTTTGAGGTTTAAATAGCAGAGCTGTCCTAGATATGATCGCGAGAAGTCATGTGCAACAGTCATGACGCTAATTTTAAAGGTTTCGGAGGCCAAAAGTCGTTTTCCGTAGATCAAATGAAATTTATAGAATACGTCAAATTAATGCTAGTGGCAACTCTACCCTAAAATTACTAAGGATGAAAGAACAAACCCTAGATTGTTCACGCACAATTGGTTGTGATGAAGAAGGCCACTGTGTGGCAGTTTTATTTCTTGATATTTATGTTTCCTCTGGCAGTCAATTCAATGCATCCACATTTCATGTCTTCCAGGTTACCGACGAAGGACATACTAGAAAATATCTGAATCGTTTTTACCTTTTCCCTGCTTCAGATTTTTACGTAATACATGCATTATTAGTTAAATGAGTAACGGAAATCTTGAAACCAAACTGAGAGATACAGGTGAATTCCTACCTAGAAGTAGAGACTGAATGAGAATGTTAAGGTGTAAATAGATGAAAGAAATTTCCACGTTTTGCCAAGGTTTCATTACCTTGGCAAAACGTCAGAAACGTCAGAAACGTCGGAAACGTCGGAAACGTGGTAACAATGACTCACCTCCTTATTTAAGGCGTAAGTTAACGGGAGTAGAAAATCAAACAGTTGTACAAAATTTTATGATCATAAAACGGAGTCCCTTCTTTCTTCATCCTCGATCAAATGAGACATTCATTTAATAAATAAAATATTTATAACGAGGTTTCGGCGACTCGGGTAATATTCAACACCGTACCACTCATTCACACACACGACTGATTCAGCATTCATCTTCAGCCTCCCATTTCGCCCACACTATTCTCTCAACCACCCCCGCTTATATATCCACCACCCCTCGCGAGACCACCGATCTCCACCCCCGTAGTCTCTCCGGCCGCAGGGGTCACGAGAGAAAGGAAGGAGAAAAAGGAGAGTGCCACGCGTGGTCCGCGGAGGGACATCAATTAATCATGGGGGACGCTCCTGGACGAAGGGACGAGGGGAGGTCGAAAGCAGGGGGCGCGCGCGCACGGGAGGGCTTCGGCCAATCGAAAATGTCAATAGAACGAGGAACCCCGGGTCGCCTCGCCCCTTCGACGAAGACGGCGTTGAGCCCTCGGGTTCATCCCAGACGCGACCGACCGCTGCTGCCACCAGAGTAATTCCCTAGTCAACCGTCGAAGAAATTCGCCACCGAGTATACATTTCGGGAATTCCTCTTACTTTGTCGCTCAACATGGAATATCGGATGGTGTAAATTATAACTACTTTATGGAATCACTAGCCTATTTTCTACGAAACGGATGAGTGAGTAGTTCGAGACGTTTTGTCTTTTGCTGTTTGTTATTAGTCGAAACGAAACTAATGAGATTGATGAAAAGGAAACTCGTAATTGACGAAAATAACAGGCATGAGCTTCTGGAAGAGTAGGTTGTCTTTGAAGATCTACAGATGATTTTGACTTCAATGATGACTACAATAAACGAGCCAGATTGTTCCGGTCTCCTCGCGGCAAACGACGGACCTTGACTAAGTGGTGCGTTAAAAGGAAATAAATCTAGTAAACCATCGAAGCAATTATCCACAGTGAATACATTTTTCAAAATGGTTTTATCCAATCATTTATTTATTATTTACGAGCAGAAGTATCCCGTGTTGCCCGAGATTGGGAAAGAAACTTAAGCAATCATTACTGGATATTCTGGTATATAAACACCTGTCAACGGGTCAGGATTATTTAGCTCATTTTGCTCGGGTTTATAAAAAATATTCTAAATTCATATGTTAATTTCCATATGTATCTACTTCCGTGATATTAAATCTACATTTTTGTTAATTTGAAAAATTAAACCCTACGAGGAATATCTACAGAAATTCCTAGTTTTCAGTATTGTATGCTTATATGTACGCAATTACGAATTATTTTTAAATCTATGCAGAAGTAAAATATAATTTATTCAGAAAGCTTAATATACGAAGCGCATAGTTAAGATCTCTGTATTCTTGTTTCACTTTTAGATTATGTACATGAAAGCAATGTTCTCCAAAGTCTTTATATAATTTTGCTTCTACGATTCGGTCACTAGATTATTCGTTCAGTGGATTCCTCGCCTCACGTAACGCAATTGAACTCTGGCGAACATATCAGTAAGCTTCATAGTTAACAGTTGTGCGAGAGAAGACTCACTCCAGATTCGTAAGCAATTTTAATTGTTTTTGTACTATCGGAATTCATCAATATTCAACCAAACTTTTCATTTTAGATGCAATAATCTTTAAGAAGGTTCCTTTGCAATTTCAAATAATTTAGTCAATTACTTTTTCCGTGTTACAGATATTAATTTTTTATTATTTAAAAAAAAAGAATTATTTTTTATAGCTACAGATTTCTTGTCGTTTGGTTAGGTTGATGCTACGACGTCTGCTCTTCCGCCAAACAGTGACTTCGGTGAGGGAATTGGTAAGGAAAGATGTTGAGTTACCAGATAACGTATTGTCTGCAGTAATTGAGGGAAACCCCAACTGAAAACCTCAATTTAATCGAACCCACGCTCTTCCGCGCTCAGAGCTCAGGGAACGAATTTTGTCATAAAGCAATTACATACTACGTATGACGACATGGAGGACAATTAACTAATTTAGTCTCCGGAAACAAGCAAGGGACCATCCCATCAATTCCGATCAAGGGCCCTAAGGCAGAGGCAAATAGAAAAGATATCGCGTGGTGTAAAAAATGTATTGAATTACTAGCCACGTTCGCGCAACATCACTCGCGCCATCCCAGGTTTTCACTTTTGAGCAAATAAGTATTTCAAAGACTTAAGGGCCAATCTGTAAAATATAGATTAATATAAAAAAAGTTTGCAATCAAAATATCCGAGATATGAAGGTGGTGAGCTAAATTTAGCAGGAGTGTAGATCAATGTTACACAGCTTCAAGAGGTTAGGTCCAACTTTCACAATTCAATAGATTTAATTGTATTAAGGTATTCGTCAGAGCGACCAGGCTAAAGCACCCCCTCAAAACGTTTCAAATGATAGATTGAACCATTCCTTATCCCGTGGCGATGAACAAGAAATTTTATGCAGTAATTACTGGAAGCTTACATGGTGAAACTTTCGCGGTCTAACGTAGTACCGATATAACATATTGAAAGAAAACGTACTACAACACAGCAAGTGGAAATAGGAACGCATTGACGTTAAGATCTTCATACATTAAGGGTAATTTACAAGAGTAATTCGCCAAAAGCTGTGGAAATTTTTCATACGGAAATGGTAACCGTAATACTTGACTAAAGACAATGCGATCCTTGTCGAAGCAAGAGTCAAATGACAATGTAAATTTATTGTCGTTTAAGAAATCAAAAAATAATTGTCCTTGTGCAACAGTAAAAATCAGTAGAATGAATTATTAATTACTTAAAACTACTTTGGTAAATATTTCCAGGTTTCGTGAATAGTTGGCAACTTGACATCAGTGAACACGGACACAATACCTTAAAGAAGAGATCAGAGAAGGAATTTCACTTGAAAACGTAATGGATATTACTACCGAAAACACTATTCCAAGGCAAACGACTATGGAAAAATATTAAACTGAAGCGAATTGTGGTAAAGCTCGTCCAAGTTGATCGCTAATGAGAATATATCATTAGAGACCTGTTCGATGCGTCGTAAATCAGATGGACGTAAATTAATGATGGATGTAGGGGGAGAAACATACATGAATCAACCCAAATATGTATTTAATGGAGTTTATGGCTGAACATTGTAATTTTGAAAGATATCTCTATAATATTAGACGACGATGAGATGCACCATGTATTTGTGGGGAAGAAGATTTAGCACCAGAAAATATTCATGAGAATGTGAATATCGTGATGTTTATTATAAAAAAGGGTTGAAGTATAAAGTAGCCCATATGAAATTTGTCAAGAGACATAATTTTGTTTGTGTGTATGAGCTAAAACCGGAAGAAGATGGATTTCTTGGCTAGGTAACATTTCTAGGAATGGGACGAGATGATGTGAGAAAACAATAAAGTTAATAAAGAGACATTGTAGAAAAAGAATAGTTCTGAGAGACACAACGTAACCCTAGGTCAAACACAAAGAAATCTCCTAAATTGTGGTGAAACTCACCGTCAGGTAACAGATTAATTATGTTATGTTGAATGAAAATAGGAGACGGGACCGAGATTCGAACTCGGGACTTCGCGAACGGGAGGCGAACGGAATGGCGCAGTCATTCTTGAATGGCTCAAGGTCCCGAGTTCGAATCTCGATCCCGTCTCCTATTTTCATTCAACATAACATAATTAACGACGTCAAACGTAACAGACAACACTGCGAAGTAATTTGCCTTTGTATACATCTCCCGAAATGGTTTAATCCAAACATGTATTAACGTCGGAATTATACTATTCCACGGTGCAAACCTACCATGTTTTATGTAATAAGTGTAATATTTATTCTTAATTCATCCAGAGATTCTTCTATATCACCACGCACTTCAGTCATCACCCGATGCCCAAGTACATCCGTGTAAGACTAAAAAAATTCGAAAACATATTGTAAATTTATTGCTGCTCCAACCAACAATGTTCTGTTACTGATAGCCATTAATTCCAGGCAAATAAGTAAATTGTCTAAAATGTAGCAGAATCATAAAAAAGATATATTTTACACCTAATTCAATAAATAGGTGGGAAGAATATTATAGGGAAATATTTTAAAAGTTATAACAGCTTACTAATGTAAGAAACGCGTATTTTGTTTTAATTACGAGCATTAATTAACGGAGTATTAACGAACATAAGGTCAAAGACCTCACCGATGTACACAAATCTTTTCCAGAATATATCAGCAATGTGACTCGGGAAGAAAACCCTTCACGGTACATCTGTCCCTTGTCTTGAGCATCCAGCGTGTCTCACATCCGTCCAGACATTTGTCAAACCCTCTTTGTCCCTCCTTCACAATTCCCTTTCCGATTCTGAACAATCCTTTGGTTCGCGGACCCGTTCTTTTCAACCAACAAACGCCTTTTCATCACACACCGACTCCACGAGAGCTGCCGCGCGCCGCGCCGCGCCGCTCCACTTCAACCAACTGAATGCGGGCGACATTCATCTGTCAAGGCGACCAATGGTGACCCGTCGGACGGCTCTGGATATGCGACACGCTTTTGTTTCTGAGATGACGTCATTCCGTTAACGGACGCTGGGGCAACGATGTTTGAATCGAAGCTGATCGATTATACTCGAAGTCTCGCGACCTTACCAAAAATAACGCCATATGGCTCTATCACGATTTCTCAACTAAATTAGAAAATATTAAAGTTATCGATGCAGGAGGAACAGGACAACGCCACAAGAGCCAGTGAATTGAATTGATGGCAGATGTGTCGGCGATAGACTTAAGTTTAAAGAAATCGGAAAGTTCTGCCAACATGATGCGAGATACAATCATATTTATCCTAATAGACAATTGCGAAGAAAAAGTGTTGGCTACATGCTGCACAATTACAGTACAAAAATCAAACCAGTTAGACTGGCAAAAATTAATGAATTAATAATTTATAGTCAAGAAAACAGTTATAAACTGCCTATGACCATGTTGAGGACAATAAACTCCTACCGCACAGTAAACTACAATCACAGTGCGCTCATGTTGATGATTTTTGTTCTAAGGTAACATTTTCTCTGAGCAAAGTTAGATGACTAAGTATACTTCCTATAATGAAACGTTCAGAAACGGAAAATTATACACAAAATCGTCATAAAAGTATATTGGAGTTTGCTTTTAATTTCAACATTAATCAAATATATTAACTTTGAAATGCTTTTTAACGTAATTTCAGAGAGACAATTACTCGTTTACATTCGTACCATACATTTTAACACAACGTCTTGATTAGTGGAATAATAGTCGAAAAAATTAGAATACCCTTCCACTAATTTCATTATATATTATATTTTGCGTGATATTAATTCGAAAAATATATTATTTCCCAGCAGCAAATTAGTTACAAGGGTACGCATTTTTCGTATCTACATTTAAAAAACTTACAATTCATAGAATACACCTTTTTAAACACAAAACAAAAGAACACGGCGCGAGATTTTGGGATGTCGGAAACATCTTTCACATCGTAACAACAGTAGCTTCCAATAATAACCTAGTAATTGCACTTTTTGTAAAAAAAAACACGAGATAATCCGTCAGAAATGTTTTTCCTAATTTTAGTTTGTATTAGTCTAAACGTTTCAAAAATGTACGTTCTTCGCAGACCAATAGTGAAAATTTACGCACAATTTCTAAAAAAATAACATTAATAACCAGTTAAGTAAGCGTTTAACAGGAAAAACAGGTAACTCATGAAAAATTCTTTTAAAAAATGCAAGTTTGTCACATATGAGTAAAAACTGAAGAATTTAGTAAATTAGGCTAAAATAATCAAAACCCAATGAATTTATAGTAAACATTTTTTTTTCATATTTAGTACAGCTTGTCGCGAGTGCATAAGGAGTTCGGTGACGAGAGGACAGTCAGCAGAGGCAGTAAAATCTCCTGGCCATCGCGATCGCCTGATCCTCTCTCCTCGCGATTTTTATCTGTGGGTCAAATTGAATAGTCAGAAGCTCTCATATAATCTTCACGCACTGCAAGAGCCACAGCAGAAACTTTAATAATGCTATCGGTGCCATCCCTCAAGCAGAGCTGTTACGCGTGTCTCACAGTTTCATAAATCGAGCTCAGCCCTGCATCGACGTCAACGGTGGCCATTCGCAGCATCTTCTGTGATGGGCAGTTCTCGTGTTCATTGTCGAGGGTCAATTGCGTGTTAGGATTACAATTCTTTTTCTGGGGCAGTTTTCTTTTGCCCATCCTGTATATAGACAGTACTACACATATCTGAATATTCATTGCGACCCTTTTATAAATATAGACATCAATTATTATAAACAGTAGCTCACGTACTTGATAGACAATACGATAAACTTTCATTGCATTTGAAGTGGTGTCTCGCACACTGTAAATAACCATAAAATGTAAACTTGGGACAATTTTTTTTTTTTTTTTTTTTTTTGGGGCTTTAGGGCTCGTCACCAGCGAGGTCATTAGAACCCTAAAAACTTGTACAGGTAGGGAAAATGCAGTTACGCACTAGGGAGAGCCAACATGACTCTCCCCGCGTGTGGGACTCGCCGAAAGACTCAGCCATACCCACTAAAAACCCTCCTGCATTACAACNTCAAGACTTTACTAAAAACATTTTTTAAAAAAAAGAAGAGGAAAGAGGAAAATGAAAGATACCCTAGCCCTAATAGCGTCGGGATCGAAAAGAACAAGAGGTGACCAAGGGAGGTCAGAAAAGAGAAAGGAAGGAGCATGGCACAAGTAAGTGGNGCTCGGGGCCCTGTGTTCGCCAAACACGTACTTACTAGATGTAAGTCCCCTGGGGGGTTGGGACAATTATTTCACGCTTCAGAGTCATGGAATAAAGGTCATATGATTGCTTCTGTGCAGGTTTCTCTTTGTTTTCTATGAACTCAACTCTCAAATAAAATCGACACCCATGCTGTGTCCAAGATGCGAACGCAGAAGCACGAGCTTCGAAGGAAATCGACGTCTCAAGAAACTTCGACGACATGTCAGCGTATAACGTGTTTAGTACATATACAAACCAAATCTTATTTTTACATATTAATAAAATTGATATTTACCTTATTATTGTTACGAGTTCGGTTTTAAACCTACTCAACCTTGGCACGGTTGAGTGTATTAGTTCTGTAGCCTCTTCCTGGCCCGGTTTGCCTTCGTGTACAGACGGATCTTTTATACAGGTTCTCGCCTATGTCCGGCGTTTATTCAAATAAATCTCGAATTTAGTGTTATTTTAATAATGTAAAATAATAACTTAGTTTTATAATAATGTGTACTTCTAAATAAACTTTTTTGTGTTCTTTTAAATAGAAATTTGTTGGTATTCTATTAATATTATAACATGTAGCTAACTATTTTTGTTCTTATCTTAGGAGTGTAAATCTGAAATTTTTTAATCTGCCTCTGCCTTAGGGCCATTGATCGGAATTGATGAGATGGTCCCTTGCTTGCTTCCAGAGAGTAAATTAGTTTATTCTCTTCCACGTGGTCATACGCAGTCAAATATACATATTCTTCCAAATAATGTGACAATAAAATAATAATAATAAAATAAATTTTTGTCATAAAAGCAGAACAAACTACGTATGACCACGTGGAGGACAAAAAACTAATTTCCTCTCCGGAGGGAAGCAAGGGACCATCCCATCAATTCGATCAAGGGCCCTAAGGCAAGGGCGGATTCAAAAATTTCATCAAAAATTCCTAGATAAGATAAAAAATTAGCTACGAGTTATGATACTAATAGAATGTCAATATGTTTGTAATAGATATTTCATTTCGTAATTCGTACCAGAAACCGGTTCCATCCCATGTGAGTAATGTGTTTCTGGTGTGCAAGCCTACGTTATATCAGTTGCTTCGTTCTCCTTTCCCCTCCCTTATTAATTCCAACCTCCTCTTCATTATTTCCATTCGTCGCTTCCGTCCGACTTCTCGTTCTCGAAACGACCTTGGCCTTCATTTCGTCCTTCCGGTCTGTGTTTCCTTTTCCTGATTGCAAAGACTCGTCGCGAAATACTGGACTCGTCCAGACAAATGGAGGGACCGTATGGCACAAATATTTCCCTGATTTTTTTAAATATTGGCCTACGTTTCATAAAATATTCGTTCATTTTCTTGTGCGATTCTTTTTATAAAATAACTATTTGATAGGAATAATGATTAAACTTAAATAATAAACAAATAAGCTCCTATACAACAAACGTTTCCCATTTACGCATCACGTACTCTACATCTATCTCTTTCTTTTTCAAAGATTATTTGTCTCATTTACAAACGTATGAAGTTACAAAATCTGGAGTGACATAGCTAAAAATACAGAGGTGTTTTTTTACCATGTAATTTATATAATTGTATTTTTAATTACATCTCTGCGTACAAATTGTCTTATAGATAGTATTTTAACATTTACTTAGATGTCAGAGAAGCTTCGGGAAAACGAACTTGTTTTTAATGGTTACCAAGAAGGTAGTCAATTATAATTTATTTGTTCAGTTATACCTATTTTTATGTAAAGTTGAACACCTCCGTAATATTCTGGACAATGGTATTAGCTAATTAGCTTCAATGAATGGATGGTTGGCAGCATATTCATTGGTATATGATAAATAAATTGAAAATATTTTTGTATATAATCACGAATTTTTATTATTTATAAGTAAAGTGAAAGCTACTCCGTCAGCGAAACAATTTTCGCTTTAATTATTATAAATAATAAAGATTGGTGTTACATAAGAAAAGAAATAATTTATTAATTTAACGCTAGTACCATCCAGTACCGAATCTGGGACCTACAGCTCAGGAGCTCACCTCCGATCGAAATACCAGATCGGACAACGGATTCCCGTAAAATGGCATCCAACTCAAGCAATACGGTAGGAGACACAGGCGATGGATGTTCAACGCTGGAACACGCTCTGAAGAAGTGCTTGCGGAATGCAATATCGCCATTTTTTAATATCTTCCTTCTTCCGCTTCTCTCCCCTTCCCATCCACGTCCGCATCTCCGTTCCGTCAGGAATGCAACAATAACAATCCACCTGGTCGTGATGCGACGCTGCGCTGTTCTCCGAACTGCTTTCGACTAGATTCCCGTGAAAGGAAATGGCACGTGTCCATATATATACTCCAAGTCATGTAACTTCGCCGAAAATTATACAATATGGCTGCCTAACACGAATTGCCAACTCCTGCGAATTTAAGTAATATCCAAATAAATATTAATATAGTCACAAAAGCGATGATTTGCTGTAAAGAAATACAAGTTAATAACACACCAAAGAAAGAAACAAGGTAATGTTCATTTCACAAATTCGATGCAGAAAGAACAGAATAGCAAAGGAATTGAATTGGTGTACGAGGTTGGCGATGGATTTAAGTTTAAGAAATTCGAGTGTCCTGCCAACATTACGCGGGGTACAAATATTATTACTCTTATGGGCGATGGTGAAGTAAAAGCGTTGGCTACATTGAGTACAAGCTCTGTACCAACATCAAGCTATTTAGACTGACAGAAAATTAAATTTATTAATAGTTTATTGTCAAGAGAGCATTTAGAAACTACCTATGATCACGTTGAAGACAATTAAGTAATTTACTGCGACTTATATATTATACAATAAACTCATAAACACAGTGTGCTTCCGTTCATGTTTCTTTTCTTTTAAAAAACTAAAAAGAGATATTACTTCGAGCGTAGCTCAAGATTGCTTCGTACGATAACTTTTTTTCTCTCAAAATTCTTGTCATTCCTTAAGTACGTCTTATTCTCGCCTACTATTAACATCAAAAATTTTTTTTTTCATTTTTACTATTATATTTAGCATTTATATTTTATATTTTTTTACATATTGTATAGCATTTAACAACCCTGTTCCGGGTTTTTCTCCGGTTTTTCTCCGGTTTTCCTCCGGTTTTCCTCCGGGTGGTGGCGGATTTTCCACAGACGGGAATGTCATATATTACTATTGTTACTTATTAACCTCGAATTTTGACTGCGCATTACATCTACGAATTATTTTGGAATAATAAATTGATAACAGCACGTAATTTATTTTTAAAACATTTATAAGTATTCAATTCGCCTCTGCCCTTGGGTTCTTGATTGAAATTGATGGGATGGTCTCTTGCTCGTTTCCGGAAAGTAAATTAGTTTATTGTCCCTCACGTGGTCATACGCAGTTTGAAACGGCTTTTCTTACAATAAAGTTCATGTATACGTTTATTACAAGCTCTGATTATTCTGTTTCCTAATTAAGTTTGTAAATATATCATAAATGCATACAAAGTGAGATTTTAACTCTCGTGTATCTTCTCATTACAACCAGTTCCTGAAGAAAACCAACATGGTGATTGAAATATTGTGTAATTTATTTTATTATCATATCATTACATTTACATACATCGTCGAAACCGTCCTCTACTTTTTTTTTTCGGAAAATTTTCGAAAATGTCAGTCAGTCAATTCCATAATTAAAATTTTATTGAATAAACCACAAGACCCGTACTTTTGTATGTAAAAGGATTACACTAGATTTTTCCATTATACAATTCCTTGTTGTTGTTTTTTATTTCCAATATTAATCGACTTTGGGAGGACTCTAATACGTATTCCTTTCATTTCTTCACTTCGAGTTTCCTTCAGATTTCTTCTTTTTTTTTGAGGGGAAAAAATGCTTTTCGTTTATCGCAAGATATTTAAGAAAACGAATTTATGGAGAAAAACCCATTTTAAACGTCTTTCTTCTTTTAGATTTGTGTCATCTTCTCGGTAATGATACACAAGACCATCGGAAAAATATTACTACTATTTTTTAAACTTTTCCAACTAGGAAGTAGTGTATTTATATCCTTGTTCATTACGTAGTTTTACGTGTACATCAACGCAAAAACTATTAGAGATTTGAACTTAAAATTCTGAGAAGAATATTTTGCTGTGTACCGCTTTTTATGGGGGTGAACCAGGGTAATGACCTTGACGTTGACGAGCCCCAAAGCCCCACAAAAAAAATGAATCAGGGTGAAACAGAACTACTACAATTAACGTCCGTTATATAACGAAATTAAGAAAATAATTGCAGACTTTCGACATTTTACGGACGAATACTAAACATGTTGTGATGAAAAAACTCGCGACGTTTCGACTTTCGTTTGAAGCCGTCGTCAGGTGGAACAACATTATAACAAGAAACTTAACAACAGAACGATTGAAGGTGCTATTAAATACGTTACACAAAAACGGAATCCACACAAAAAATTATGTATTGTATTGTTAATACCAGAAAACCTTTCTGTGTCTGTGCGTAAATTTAAACTCCCGAGTATTTTTTATGAATATCATTTCTGATATGCTACGGTTGTAATAATTAACGTTTTTGTTCAATTATCTGTTATACCTTTTTTTTTTTTTTTTTTTTTTTTTTTTTTTTTTTTTTTTTTTTTTTTTTTTTTTTTTTTT
>NNCF01126061.1:18250-49008 GCA_002313205.1 Laupala kohalensis
ACAACATGTTGAGGTGCGGCCTTTCCGAGTGGTTGACTTGCTGAACATCCACCATTCCTTGAAATTAAGGATCTTGTGTCACTCAGCACAAGAGCTATTGCTCATGAACGAGTGAACTGTCACTACGCGCCCGGAATCGGCATCAGCTGCATGAAAACAATGGTAGGAGAAAATTTTGAAGAAGTCAAGTTGAAACGAAAGAATAAGGTGCTAACACTTGCCTCAGCTTCCATTGCTCTGAAAATTAAAACAAAAAATTTATTGTGGACCCTCTTACTCTCTTTCAACCACTTTGCATTATCAAACAGTTTGATGATGACCTCAAAGACGTATTCAGATTTGAGCTAGCACCTTCCCCCATGTCCCTCTTGAATGAGGAAGGTATGCGCAAGGGTAAAAAGACAGTGTTGGGCAAAGCATTCACTCCCGTATAGGAAAACCAGAAAGTGTGCAGAAATTGACGGTGGGTACTTGGCGCATAAGGTTCTATGGTGTAAGATTACATCACCCACGTTTGAGTAACCGTGCAAGACCTATGTGGACTATGTACAGAGACACATTGGTGGCAATGCCATAGTAGTATTTGATGAATACCCTAGTGATGTCGTTTATCCGAGCACCAAAGCTACTGAACGTTATTGCTGGGTTTTGCTGCAATCGTCCACAAAATTTGTATTATCGTTAACATCTGTCATTACAATGACACAACTAAAATTTCTTTTTATTCTTTACAAATTTATGTAAATATCGAATGTCTAGTAATAACACTGAGATATTTTTTTTCGCAATGTCTTCTGATGTTTGAAAATCTGCTATAATACAACCTAATTATCGTTTCCATAATATGAATTTTCACTTGCTTCATTTGCTAAAGGTAAGAACGTCAGCAAGAATTACACAGGTGCATTCTTTTCAGTTCGTTGGATCCTTTACTCTTCATACGTAAGATCAGCTCGCTCTACAAGAAAATGTATAATACCATTCGGTTTCTGTCAATAAATTTTTAGTTTCAATTTTCTGCTTCATTCCGTAAATTTTATGAAGATCTATGTACAATTATCGTCTGGTTCTCGTCGAGAGTTAACAAATACTTTTTGTAAAAAAATTCCGGAAAAATTACTACATCATTAGCATAAATAATGTCAACCTGCTCTTAATCCATAATGTTAAGTAGTATACATACTACAGTATTCCACAAAATGACAAATGATCTACCCCCCCTAGAGGCATTATTTCCACTTACTTGTGCTGGGCTCTTTCCTTTCTCTTTCATGACCTTCTTTGGTCACCTCTTTTTCTTTTCGATCCCGAATCTAGGGTATCTTTCATTTTCCTCTTTTTTTTATATAATGAGATATGTAATGTTTTGAGATATGTTGATATTTGAGTTTTGAGTTGTAATTCAGGAGGGTTTTTAGTGGGTATGGTTGAGTCATTCGGCGAGTCCCACACGTAGGGAGAGTCATGTTGGCTCTCCTATGTGCGTAACTTCATTTTCCCTACCTGTGCAGAATTTTAGGGTTCTAATGACCTAGATGTCGACGAGCCGTAAAGTCTCACAAAAACAAACAAACAAATGATCTATATGTGATCCTTGCGGACAGTCCCTGAACAATTCATTTATTTTACTATTGATTTATAACATAATATATGTGGCTTGAAGGAAAAAAGAGTTACCTACATTTAAAAAACTCATTTTTATCTAAATTTATGATATTTCTTTGTCCATTTGATGTGGCAAAGTTTAAACAGCCCTGAACCATATCATTTTTTACAAACCAACTACCAAAATATTTTTTACACTCCGAATTTTGAATAAAACAATTTAATTCCAATAATAGTAGAAATAATCACCAAATTTGAAGATCGGAAGATTGCTAGAAATTGCTCGGAAAATAGAAGTCAATGGAGTGGTTTACACACGGGATAAAAAAGAATCAAGAAAGGAACTAATGAAGCACTTTCTAGAAGCATGGAAAAGCAGGTGGAGTAACAGTATAAAAGGGAGGATAACATTCAATTATATACAAATGGTATACTTTCCATACAAGGAACGTAAATGGTTGCATTTAAATGCAAATGTAATTGTATTAATTTCGGGTCATGAAAACTTCAATGATTCCTTGAACTAACGAAGACTAAAAGATAATGAAAAATGTATGTGTGGAGAAGAACGTGAAACACGAGAACATCAGATGTGGGATTGTGTACTGAACGAGGAGGAACGAGCGAGATATTTACAATTTTTTAAAACAAAAGGAGATTTTGAACTTAGGGATACGACCAAGAAAATTACAACAAAAGAGACATGAAGTGCATATGGGTTTTTCGTCTTCCAGCTAGGACATATAACAGATGCATTAAAAAAGGAAGAAGAAAATGAATAAAGAGGAATGAGTTGTGAGAACAGAATTTTGAGACAGACAAAGTGAAAAAACACAAACGACAAACGAGAAGAAAAAGGGTACAAAAGATTTGGCGTTCGCTTCCCGTGGGAGGAATAGGAACACTGGTATAAACAGTGATTATGTGACGCTGTAAGGGGTAAAATAAACAAAGGAGAAATTACATATGTAAGAGCCTTGTAATGAGACTGTTCTTAGACAAGGGGGTCATTGTAGCCACGATCAAATTAAATAAATAAATGAAATGAAACAGTGGTAATAACTTAACGCCAGGTTAACAGGTTACTTATTTTTTTAAGGTTTCAAAAGTAAAGGCCATCAAATTGGTTTATACATCTTATTAATGCAGAAGAATAAATATGATCAAAATATCTACAAAAGTGTAATAAAACAAAATGTTAAAATTCTTTGTAATTGGGTTGTTCTTTCGACAGTCAGTTTGATCTCCTTTCTTGATATCATGTATTTTCCTTCAGGATATTGTTTCTTGCCCACACTAATATAGTTTTTCTTTCTTTCTTAGTCTCCACTTCGAATTCGTCCCACGATAATTTTTCAGTATTTGCTTCAAGTTGTTCTATGATTACTACATGTGGATCATGGTTAAATTTAGTTTAGTTTTTGAAATGTGGCAATGATTTGTAAAAATTATGAACTTGTCGTTAAAGAGGCATCATACTTATACGCTCTGCCTTCTTCTCTCAAGTGATCCTGAAAATTCTAATGCAATAGCGATTTATGTTGGAATTATCAATCACACAATCAATTTATAAGCTTGAAAAAGGACCAGTTTCTGAAAGGCTAGTTTTGTAGTAAATGATAACTTGTTCCTCGGTACATGGTATTCTAGAACGGATTTCTGATTTCATTCTATTGATACATAGTAAAGTATATTAAACGCAGAAGAAATGACCTAAAAACGTAGGGAAAATCATTCAACTTCAATAAAAATTATGAGAAGTCAGAGAAGTGAAAAAATTGAATATTAAGAACAAAATTTGTTTTTACTATATTACAAAAATCCCACGTTATATTGCAAGTACATCACAAATTACCAAATTCTTGTACTACATTGTTATTTCTTCGAATCCCAAATCAATATTCTACACATTTAAACGTACTTTTCTCGTAAACATTAAAAATGGAATTAACTTGTTTACGTTTCAAGCCACAGATACCTCAAAGTAGGATTATATAATTTGTAATATCAATCTCCATATTTTGTAAACTCATGAGTATTACCTTTCTATCCACGCGATTGAAAGATCTCTTGAAATCTACACCGTGGATGATAGTGTTTGATCTTTCTTTTACTTATTTCTGTAAATTTCGTTTTACAATTTTCTGTTGACCTTCCTTTATGAAATAAAGTGATACTTGTTGTATTCTTCAGATGTCCCTAATTTCTTACTAATCACTCCACTAGTTACTTGATCGAAAATGTTCCCTATCTCTCGTTACAAGCAAGTTGGTTGACACAAATAATGATCCGCATTGTTCCTGTTATCTTTCAAACATTACTGAAGTACACTGATATTCCATGACTTAGGGAAATATCCACTATTAAACAATCGTTGACAAAATTTATTGTTATATTATGTTAACGAGGACACTTCTCATCTTTTTTCAGATCTATCGGGTCCGATACTATATCTTCACTTAACCACTCCTTTCCCTCATCAGTCTTATCCATACGTATTACCCTTATCCTCATGAATAAGTTATTAATGTTCTCCCTTGTAACCCTCCATGTGAAGGTTACTCATTTATTCTCTATCAGCGTGTTTCAGATTACATTTCTCTTGCGTTTTCCACGACCCAAGACAATGTAAAACTAACACGTTACGTATCACACACAATTAAACCAACTCATTCCAGCTCCACTGTTTGTTTTTCTTTAATTTATTCTTATATTCTCGTAGACTTTTGTCATTCTCTTTTTCAGTCGCTTATTCTTATCGATGCTCTTCCTAAACTTCCGGTTCTTTCTTTGCTACGTGATCTTCTTGTGTTTCAAATCCGAGAGTTCTCTACTCCATCAATTGTTACCAGCGTTACACCCACCTCCTTTCTTTCGTATTTACCTCCGAACTTCAATAGGGATATCTGTAGCTCATCTAATCTTTCATTTTCTTCTTCATTTATTTAGACTTTAACGGTCACCTCGTCTGTGTAGCTTCACGTAGTACGAGGCCCTCTTATTGCATTCTCTCTTAACACACATTATCAGTTACGCGCAGCGCAACTTCGCTGCATCTGGCGCGTAGTCCCGCCAATGGCATTTTCTTTTTAATTGCCATTGAACACGATTTCAGCATCTTTTCCTCTTTTAAATTTATCCCTCTCGATTTTCTTAATGGCACTCTTCTTAGCTCCGCATCATCCTTATTCCGTCGTAATACATGACTGTCTCAATAAAGAGAGTGCAATTTTAAAATAGAAAGATCATTAAAAATGTGTATCCCTATCCTCCAATCCTCGTCTATTCTATTATTTGAGTCATTAGTCTCCGTTAGGTCCACTACGGATTCTTTATTATCCATTCTAAATGCAGGGTATACCATCTGTGTTGAGTATTTCTAAAGAGTGTACTAAAATTAATTTCACTTGTTCACATCTTTCACATACCATTTTCTCTCCCCGCAAGGGGGGAGTGTCTCACATTCATATCACTAAATATCGAACTGTCGAATCCCTTGTATATCTCAATCAGCTTAATTTTCCCAAATTGCTTTCTCTCTTTTCTCACAAATTGGACATAAACCTTGTATAACCTTAGTTGCTCGTTCATTTTCAGTATAATTATAGCTTGCATACAGGTGTTTCATTACAGTAGAGAAGAATCATTTTGTTATCATCGCTGGATCACCAATAATACCTCGTAAAATTTGGCTAAACACAAAACAACAAATTTTGTACCAATGAATTTTGCAAAATATTACGCTAAGATGACAGAAATTATGATGCTTTTCCTTGAAATAAATTAATCATGTTACGTCGAATGAAAATGGGAGACGGGACCGGGATTCGAACCCGGGACCTTGAGCTTGAGATTCGAATCCCGGTCCCGTCTCCCATTTTCATTCGACGTAACATGAATAATCTGTTACCTGGCGGTGAGGTTCACCGCAATCTAAGAGATTTCTATGCTTGAAATAAAGTAGAATACACAAACATTAAAACGCAGCAAGCCAAAGTGCACACTTCTTCGGAAATATACTACTATTAATACCTTGTCCAAGAAAATTTCTTCTTAAGAAAAAAGGTAAACCAGCAATGTCTTCTGCATTCCAGAGTATCTGTAGCGACCGAGCGACAGCTAGAGGACCAAATCAGAGTGTTTTCGCCTCCTGCTTCTTTGGTCCAGTCACTAATACAAGGCTGTACTTTTATGTGAGTGTTTTAGAATATAAATCCATTAATTCAATGATTGTCGCTGCCAGAATAAAATTCAATGTGTCATCACGGTTTCATGTTAATTCTCTATTTATATTAAAGCTAGGTAATTTTTTGAATTTAGCAGGTAAAATATTTTTTTCTGTCTCTGCCACACTCTGTACCAACATCAAATGAGTTAGAATAACAATAGATAAATAAACAATTAATTGTCAAGAGAGCTGTTATAAACTGCCTATGACCACGTTGAGGACAATAAAGTAATTTACTGCGATCGATACACAATAAACTAATAAACACTGTGAGTTTCCGTTCATATAGTTTTTTCTTAAGTTAAGTTTTCTCGAAACAAAGAAACATGACATCGTGTATACTGAAGTTACCGTAAGTGAGTACACCAAAAACACCAAGATGGCGGACTCCAGGCGGACTCGAGTGGTGTTTCAGGGCAGCCACCACCAATATTTTAGAACGAAAACCCGACACTCGCTTTGACTTGACTACATAATATCGAATAAAACACGTACAAGATCTGTGCAATTTTGGTCCGATAAATTAAAAAAATAATAATAATTGAGCTCTTAACTAAAGATGAACTTGCAATTTTGAATAACATAATTTTACTAATTTTAATTGGAATCAATTTTTTATTTTTTCATAAACAATACACCATAGTATTAAATGAATTTTTGATACTACATGGAAAATGTGTCTGACAATGTAATGGTAAGAAAATATTAATCATATAATTTATCAAAACTGGAATGTCACATGAAACATGCGTTTACCTTCTCCAAGCCCTGGGCCTTCTTCCGCTCGTCGTGGGGCTTGAAGAAAAGCGTTTACACGGCGAAGGTTGGGGGAACTGAGAGATGACAATGTTGTGGTGCAGTGGATTGGGCAACATAACCTCTGATGAAAATGTTTCTAGGGATATCTTAAAACAAAAATGACTAAATGAAACGTAATTGCAGTGTTACAACACTCGAAGTTCATTATTATTCTATTATCTGTAATTCTTCTGTCGTACTTAAGACTTGTGACAGTGAAATAAAAATGGTAATTCATAAACTGGATAATAGTAAATAATAAAGTTCAGACTATAGGAAAATGAAGTATATTAATCGAAATTTAGATACTTTATAACTTTATTTATATTTGTACATATATAAATAATNATATTTAAATAATCTAAAGAAAACGTTCATCAGACCTATCCATGAAGGTGTTCAAATTATCCACTTAAATATATTTTAAATTCTATAAGGAAAATTGTATTATTTAAATCCATTTCTCCAATATTATGTAGTTAAATATTTCAAACGACCGTGGTATGACTTATCCACCCAATATTTATTGTGAACATTTTATGACCACGACGCTTCAATATTAAACATTCTGGAGCGTGCCCCACTCAACTTTCCAATCATAATTCATAACAAAAAGGCTGCGTCATTAAACACACTACGTTACAATAAACATTTAAGAAAACAGGAAAATACTTCCAGAAAAGAAATCATAATATACAATATAATTATCAAACTCCATGACATATTGTGACTCTATGCTACTAATCACTTATTTATTTACTTATAATTAACAGGGAAGTGAATACTCAATTTCTATGGGAGCCACCCACAAGGACAACACAACAATCTGGTGTTCGAGCATAGAACAAAACATTTATTAACACTGTAAAACACTCTTTACACTCTCCCACACGACACAAATAAACATTAATTGTTTATAAGCCAGAGGGGCCACACTCCCACCAAAAAGGCACAATAAAACACTGAATCATTAATTAGCCAGAAGGGCCACATTCCCATCAAAAGACACAATAAAACACTGAATCATTAATAAGCCAGAAGGGCCACATTCCCATCAAAAGACACAATAAAACACTGAATCATTAATAAGCCAGAAGGGCCACATTCCCATCAAAAGACACAACAAAACACGGAATCATTAATAAGCCAGAAGGGCCACATTCCCATCAAAAGACACCATAAAACACTGAATCATTAATAAGCAATAAGGGCCACATTCCCATCAAAAGACACAATAAAACACTTAATCATTAATAAGCCAGAAGGGCCACGTTCCCACCAAAAGATACAATAAAACACTGAATTTAACACTATTATTCTTATTAGAAACAAAACAATAAAAACCTTTGCGAAAATTACCTTACAATACAATTAGGATTCAATAACCCTTTTGCGATAACTGCTCATAGTTCTCATTAAATACAGAAGTTCAAGAGTTCAATGCTTCAATGTTCATCATTTATCGATACTTCACGGGTCTTCTCGCCACTGCGCCTTGTTGGATGCAACCAACTTTTATGTTCTACCTTATAAATGGACAGGTCAGTCAGTCTATGTGAAGACTGGAAAACCGACTTCCAGACGGCATTTCAGAAGATCACCGGCTCGGGTAGTCTCTCCAACAGGTGATGTCATCATTTGTCAGAAGACACCGGCTCGTTCCTCGGACTGGATTCCCCAACGCTTACGCAATACCACGACCGAACGAGTGCGACGTAATCGGATTGAATGAAGAGGTCAACTCGGCTGGATGTCTAATAATGTTGTTGTTACAACATAATGTTTATCGTTAGCACTCCCTCCAAAGCAAAGTTTAGTTAATTAGGATTCTCGAGCAACTAGCTGTCAGCGAATAATCCTCGAAAGACTTTACATGAATCAACGTCGGAGCGAACTACTTTACAGTGCTTCTCCTCCGAAAAACTGCAAGAATGAGGAAAATCTCCTCCGAAAAACTGCAAGAATGAGCCAAATCTCCTCCGAAAAACTGCAAGAATGAGCTTGCTCCGAAAAACTGCAAGAATGAGAGGGAGAGATTCTCCGCTTCTCCTCCGAAAACTGCGATATCTGCGCGAACGGACGAGCTACGTCAATTCTCCTCCGCAAACTGCGAGAATCAGACTACGGACGAGCTACGTCCCTTCTCCTCCGAAAACTGCGAGAAATCAGGATGAAATTTTGATGTGTTCTACCTTAAATGGGCTCTATCCCTCCCTTTTTTCGAAAATCTACAAAATTTTGAATGTCATGTGACTGACATCCCCCAATGCCTAAATGATTTCGCTCTCTCACTCCCCGATTCTCATTGGATCCTTTTAAACAATTTTCAACGGATTTCTAGAACGTTCTCGATGACATTGTGGCTTTTAACGATTTTTCTGGCAAGCTTATGCTTGTCGCAAGTTTTCGCACATCTGGGGCTTGTTACGGAGGGCATTTCTTTTACGACATCCCCTTGCCAGCCTGCTTTTCCTACACCCTCATAAATTCTTATTCGACTTGAAAGAGAACACCGCATGGGTCGCCGGTTTCCAACAAACTTTTTCCTTTTAAACTTAAATGCTCTTTCATTTACATTTCTTAATTAATCCCTATATTATTCCAAAACTCACAATATTTAAAAGTTTAATCGGTACTAATAATTCTTTCCCTCAGAACCCTACTTAGTACAATCTTGAACATCGTATCTTCACATTCAAGTACGGATTGAATGAAATATCTTCAAATTAAAACTCTTTGCAATTGATTTTTAGGTTGATTTACGAAAGGCTCAAACAAGATAACTCATATCTGCGTAATAAAGTTCCGGTATATCTAAAAAACAGTGCGACGTAGAGGAATGCGATTTAGCAATCTTGATGCAGAATTAGCAGTACAATCAAAATGTTTATTTTCAAAATTTTGAATTTTAAGAAACGGGAAGTAGAACGTGGAGTACAAATGAAGTCGAAATGAGCTGGCCAGAAATATGCTTGAATCCCCAATGCCTTGGAAGTCAAATATCCAGTTTGGTTTCCACCCATCAATTAGTTCGTGAGTTGACTGGGGATCAAAATTCTTAACATACACACGTACGACTTTGGTCGTCACCAAAATTTGAAAAAGGACTCTCGTGGAGCCAATTCGTAAAGATCCGAAGAGATTTTTTTTCGACCGATTACAATACTTTTACTACCCATCTGTGTAAATCGGAAAGTAAAAAGGACCTACGACAACTCTAACCTACCTTTACTTTAAACTTCGCAACTCTCACTGCAGTGCGTTGCAAGGGAATCAACATAGTTGTCACTCGACTGTATCCGCCATAATGGGTCGGGGGAGGGGCGTATCTGATAGGGTGCGGACCCTATCAGATGTCGCGACGCCTATGTGGTTTTTCTCTCTATTAAGGACCATGGTCTACGCTAATACATCGTTTATCGTGAAACATGGTAGAACAGTAAAATAAGGTAAATTTATTTTCACATATGCCTCATTCTCGATGTTCCTCAATATATTTTTATGAAACGTTTTGGAGATCAAATTTGTCGTTATCTCACCGAAAAATAAAAGTGCTGTGATGCGAAATCCAAAAACTTAACCTCTTTTTGTCAATATTTTATGTTAAAATTAAATTGTATAAATTGTGGATAACATGTAATTTATTCCTGTCTCATAGGGTATAGCGCGCAATGCAGAGGATCTTCCGAAAGTGTATCCTAATTGGACAATGCGGGTATACCATGATGTAAAAGCAGATGGAATTGTTTGGCCAACACTTGAAATATTTGAGAAACTATATCCTCATCTAGATTTGTGTAATGTAAGCTCTTTACCTACACTGGGTGAGGTTTCAGGTAGGGAATATTTAACATTATAATCACATATAATCTCTTAAATAGCGGTTATCCATACCGCAAAGTAAAATCATTAAAATTATTATATTAATTATACGATTTTATCGAAAATTAATGTACATGAATAGCAACTATTGAACTTGTCTTAAATGTTTATTTGCATTCAATCAGTTGGTAATATATTTCGTTATTATTACCAGTGATATATCTGTCATAACTGTGGTAGTGGTAGTGAACGATATTTTGTGTATATATTTTTCATGTTATGTGATGTAACCAGTCACAATCCATTTTTACAACAACCAACACCAAAACATGTTTTTTATGAACTCAATTGTATTTGATAATATACGAACATCAATGATATTTCGTGAAAAGATGACGAAATAATAAATTTTAAAAAATGATTAAAAACAAGCTTTTATTTAAGCGATATACTAAAGCTAAATAAAAAGTTAATGTTTTCATTAATGTAATGCAATGTCAAATGTTAATCCCTTCATACATATTTCACATTAGTAGATCCAAATAAAAATAAACGTACTTACTATCTTTATCGCTGAAAATGATTTAATATTTTATGTTGAATTGTTTGTTTTTAAATAGCTCGTCGATGGAAATGTTAATAACAGTGGATACCAATTAATTGACCAGTGAAAAGTTGGTAAGTAAGTACTTGAAGAAGTATGTATTGTAGTAAAAAAATTAGGTCTATCAATAAGAGGCGATGAATAAATAACTCCATTTACCTAGCCCACTCGGCATACGTTCTCAGGGATACTCGTCCTCCCATTATAAAGATATAAAATTGGGATCAGGGTTGTGTCCATTATGTACGTGGAATATGCATTAATCTCTCGTAAAAGAAACTCAGCTTTTATAAACATTGGTTTAATAATTATTCTTCATGCAAATATAACACTGAAGAATTTTCCCACTTACACTTCCCCAAAAAAATTACATGCACTAACTACAACAAAACATTTTACAATTTCACTACAATAATCACTTTGTAAGGACTGAGCCCGTTTGAAAATTACTCAGATTTATGAACTTTTTACCAAAGTTCATTGTACTGATGAAATCACTGTTCATAATTATAATTCTTCAATTATAATTCTACCACAAGAAAAATGACACAATTTGCCCAAGAGTCTTTGGGCCTCAATCAATTAACTTGAAGAGATTTCGCTTGCACATGAGGAAGCGTATAAGGTACAGTAATTGGTCCTTCAGAAAATTACCTTTGAAGTTGATGGCTACATACAGCATCAAACCGTCGTTGCTCTCCTCGGAAGGCGTAGATGCCGTCTTGTCACATCAGTTCCGTCCGCACCAACGCTTTGCCCGATTTAGCAGCGGGTCCAACCAACTTGATCCCCTTATTCGATGTCGATGGAAACCACATCAAACGACCACGTGTTACCCTGCACGATGGACACCCTTCATTCACCTCCGTCTCCTTTCATAAGTTTTCAAAATTTAGACCCACGTTGTTCAACAGCATACTAATTGGAATCTTCTTCTGGCGAAGACCTTTCATTTCATTTACAAAACTCCTTCCACTCGAACTTTTCCTAGGATTTGTCACCACCTCACAATTACTTATTTGTTCCCCCCTTCCACAACGTCTGGACGCTTATTTCTAACGACTACTGTTCTTTTTTCTTTCATTATTTTATTTTTTAAACTTACCAGATCCTGTTTCAAAATTGCTAAAACGTATTATGGAAAATAACACCAGCTGTCTGCCATAAATTTCGGGCCATGCCCCGTCGCTGGTTTGAGCGAGGCTCGTCCCCCCTCCATAACCAATTGTTCGACTTCCGACGGACCTTTCACCCAGAAAGGTTTTTGCCTGCGCTCGAAGGTCAGTATTGACAAGTGCTTTGTTTTCCTGCTTGCGTGGACTCGTGAATATTATATTTCTTCCGATATTTATAAAAATAGTCATAAATAATTATTTATTACAGTATTTTATTTAGAATTCGCGTAAGAAGCTTTTTGAAAACAAATAATTCAACATAAAATATTAAGATGTTTTCAGCGATGAAGATAGTAAATACGTTTATTTTTATTAGGATATACTAATGTGAAATGTGTAAGGAGATATTAGCATTTGACATTGGATTACTTTAATGAAAACATTAACTTATTTTATTCGCTTTTATACATCGCTCAAATAAACGCTTGTTTAAAAACCGGTTTTTTATTTCTTTTTCTTTTATATTTTATATTTTTTAGTATTATAATTCGTTTATTTATGTGTCATAATTAATATTGCTTCTTCATTTGTAATACTCAAAATATATTTTAAACACAAACTTTTATTAATATAAATAAATAGGATAAATGATAGCATTCGTGAAATACATCTTACGATATCATAAACATCTTTTGAGAAACGATCGTAATGATAAGAGAAGTTAAAACGAAAAGCGTAGGTTATGCAATGGAAGTTCATAAATTTATTGTCAAAAAACAGTACAAACTGCGTATGACCACGTGGAGGACAATAAACTAATTTACTCTCCGGAAGCAAGCAAGGGACCATCCCATCAATTCCGATCAAGGGGCCCTAAGGCAGAGGCGGATTAAATTTTTTTTGCATAAGTTCCTAGATAAGTTAAAAAGTTAGCTGCGAGTTATAATACATATATAATGTCAATATGTTTGTAATTTTAAGCAAATATGCTTGTAAATTTACATGTACAAGTTATTATCGAACTAGAGATTATTCTGACTATAGTGTTTAAAAATCATAAGAGTTGAAAAAACACTAAATTCACGATTTATTGTTACAATAAACACGCCCCTAGACAAAGCCTAGAGAACCTGTATAAGAAATTCACCTCTACCCGAAGGAAAAACGGAGAAAAACCCGGGCCATGATGGGATTTACTTACTTGTATGAGAGGGACAGATTGTATTTCAGGGAGTTTCCCGGTAATAATTCACCGTGAGTTATCTCGGAGTAAAATCGTTGTAAAAAAACTGTTTAAAAAGTTTTTGTTTGAAATAGACATCATAATATTGCTTTGTCAGAGGTTTTTCTGGGCTTTACGACTCGTCGACATCAAAGGTCACTGGAGCTCTAAAAACTTGTACAGGTAGGGAAAATGCAGTTACGCACTAGGGAGAGCCAACATGACTCTTCCCGCGCATGGGACTCGCCGAATGACTCAACCACACCCACTAAAAACCCTCCTGAATTACAGCATAACAAAACACATCTCAAAACATACATCTAAACATTGAGGACAATAAATGAGGGGGTGGGAAATTAGGAAAATGAAAGATACCCTAGCTCTAATAGCGTCGGGATCGAAATGAACAAGAGGTGACCAAGGGAGGTCAGGAAAGAGAAAGGAAGGAGTCTAGCACAAGTAAGTGGAAGTAATGCCAGATTCAGCTTGGGGACCTGTGTTCGCCAAACACGTACTTACTAGATGTAAGTCCCCTGGGGGGCAGAGGGTTTATATATGTGTGACAAATTTCAGTTGAGTTGGTTAAGGGGAAGTGGTTTAAGTTGTAAGATTTGTCCCAAACTAACAAGTGAAGTTTAATAAGAGCTTGTATAATATTTTTTCATCGAATTGCGACAGATATGGAAATTCTAGAAATGGTTTCGAAGTCCTTTAGTGCCGTAATTCAATTTCAATTCAATAGGACATTTTACATACAATACTTACATTTTATATTACATGTGGTGAGTTTTCAGCCCCTTTACCTTCTTAAGGCCATAATGCCGCGGGCTGTGCATTAGTGTTTTAAGGTTACTCTCAATGAATTGTTCAGTTGCGTCGACATTTTTAACAGGAAGAGTAAATTTTTTATTTCCTGCTGCCGTAACAGTAATTTGGTTATACATTGATAGAAAATTAAGGTAAAATATAACAGTTTGGTAACATCAAGTTTGGAAAAAAATGCGATGCTATACTACTACCAGTATTATTGCGATTCCTAAAATATAACTTTTCTACGTCGCTCTTGATATTTACGGTCATTTTTAAAAAATTGTCAGCAATATTTTCTTCTCCGGAACCGGTTATATTAGTACTTTAGGGTATGATAATTTCAATATAAACAATTGTTCGAGCAGAGTCGGCGATGTTAGGTTCGTTAGTCCCGGCGATGCGTTATATGAAAATCTGTTTAAATGTGAAGATGGAGGCGATAGTGGAGGTAGCAGCACTCGCGGATGCATATACCGTAATGTTAAATTGATCCAAAATTAATTATTATTTTATTGACTATTAGAATACTGCAATAATTTCATTAATCTTAAATAGGTGCAAATGACTCATTCATTTAGTATCATTGGGAACCACGGAAAACCGAAGGGCAGGACACAAAGATTATACATGGAAAAAATATTTAGAAGAGACAATAGTTGCAAACGACATTTAGAAAAGTATTTTCATAAGACTAGAGTCTATACCGAAGAGAAAATATTTACAAAAATATCATATTGAGTGAAGGAGAGGATTGACCAAAGACGTTAAGTAAATATCATGAATGAAAACAGAACGTATTATATAAACAATTTTCAAATGTATGTTGTACAAATGTATGTTAATGTTCCTGTTATTGTTCATAAAGCCCCTGATTTGCAAAAATTTTCGATATTCTTTCTGTTTTTGTGCTATGTTAAAGGATGCGAATCCTATCTTCTTTCTGCTCAACACATTGGACAAATCGAATCTAGATTATTTCTTGATTTTCGTAATTTCCATCCCCCTAGTCGAAACCACCAGTAACCTGATCGCGTCCTCAATTTCAGTGAGGTGGTGTTGGAATGCGTCCCCAGTGACCTGCTACAACTGATTCACCTATGAGTGAAGCTTTCTCTAACCTGTCCATTCTATTTCTAGTCTGTACCCTTCATATAATTTATTTTGAATTATCTCTCTATCACTACTCATAAGAATGCCTATCCACAAGAACGCCAGCCCTAAATTACAGATAATTTTCCTAATTTGCCTACTCCATTTACCATTTCTATTATTATGATACGATTCCGTAACAATAGCATTTTTGTCCCTGCCCTAATCGGTAGTCATTATTTTCTTACCCTGAATTTTAGTGTAAGTTCAACTGGCATGTATCCAAATTCTCAGATAATACCACTGTTAACAGTGTCTTTTGCAAGTCCAATTATATTTTTGAGAAATGTATTTTGAAGAGAAAAAAATGGTATCTAATGCTCACCATTCGTCTGCCCCGTGCGCCATTCCGGGTACCAGGAGTGAATTGAACATTCTATCTACACGATTCGACGCTATTTCCGGTTCCATGGTTTTACTTCGCGTGGTAGTACATAATACATACAAGCCTTTGCGTTTTTCTTTTTCTTTGTGTCTGACCCACAATACATTCATAGTTATAGTTACAACTAAATATGTGTGTTCCTTTACATTTTCCAGCGTTTTTCGCGGTAAGACTACTTTTCATTTAACCCAGCCACCCAGCCAGTTTTGAAAATCATAGTTTTTGTCTTCTTAATGTTTACTTTAAGGTGCATTTCGGCACAGAATATTTCAAGTGTGTTTAGACTATTTTGAAATCCTATTTGAGTGTTTGAAAGGATATTTAGGTTGTCAGCGAACAATAATTCTGGTATTGACCTATAGTTTTCTATTATTGTAGAAGCATCCGAATTAATATTACATAGCCTATCGATGAGTACCTATGAATAATACGAAAATAAGTGGGAAGAGCACACAAACTTGCTTAATTCCTTTATTTGCTGAGAAAGTATTTGTGACCGTGCTATCATGAAACCGGACACATGCGCTCTCGGTACTATACATAGATTTTAGTGTAGTAATAAATTCCTTTTCACTTAATACTCCCTTTCTCTTAATGTAGTCCAAAGTATATTCCTATTTACCGTCTCGAAAGCTCTTTCAAAATTAACAAAAGCGCAATATAGTTTTCCTCTTTTAACGGATGTTTCCCACTCCGTAAAAAAGGTAAGAATACAAATATTGTCTACTATGTGCTATTATTTATTCTCAATCCTCCTTCCTAAATCCAAAGTTTTTCTTCATTCTCAGTCCACCTTTTCGGCCTACTATACAGTATTTTACAGAAAACTTTTACTACAACACTGATGGGTGAAATTCCTCTGTAGTTAATAGTGTCATTTACATTGCCTTTGTTTTTATTTAACGGAAAAATAATTGATGTGTTCCAGATTACAGGAATACACCCATTTTATACATATAGTTGAAGATATCTCAAAGAACCGGAGCAATTGTGTGGTATAATAATTTAAACAATTCGAGTGGGAAGCCGTCGTATTCCGTTCCCTTGTTGTTTTTTAGATCCTGTATTGCGAATGTTATTTCATATTTCTCTATATTCTTATCTAATTCAGGTACTTAAAGATCCATTTCATTTGTTGTACATACAACGGCATATTCAATGAAGTTTGTTCACAAAAAAACAGTTCGAAATGAGGAAATTGAGGAACACAACGAAACTTATATGCATCAGAAATATTTTATTAACTTTTGATATGTTAATAAATACAACATTATTGAATACAAAATTATAACAGCATTTGTGTTAGTTTGAAGCAAAGTAGGTAGTTATGATTAATGATGCAAGTATATTCCCTTGCACAACAAAAGTAAAAAATATTCGTTTGGTTCGATTACCAAGAGGTGACGTCACCTTTACCGTGGATAACCGCAGTAAGACGTTTAGGCATGGACGACACTAAACGACTCAATGAGTCAGTAGGAATTTTTCCCCATTCCTGCTGCAGATAATCCTGTAATTGTTGTATATTTTGGGGACGACGCTGGACCATCTTCCTGTTAAGAATTCTCCCAATATTATCTATAGAAGAGAGATTTAGACTTGGTGCTGGCCACACTCAAACGGGCATGTTTCGTACGTACGTTGGTATTATCTTTCTCGTATGTGGTCGTGCGTTATCATTTTGGAAATTATATCGTTTTCTGCCAAACAATCGCTGCACAGATGGGCATAGATTCATGTTAAGAACGCGTATAGTCTGGAACCTTTATCGTACCCGTACTAAAATGCAAATTACTAATCTCATTCGCTGCTACGCAACCCCACATCGTTATAGAGTTTGGTTTAAGAACCATGCGCTTGTAACCCGATGGATCCTTCTTCCTAATAACTTTTCGGCCAATATTTCCATACGAAATCTGAAAAATGGATTCATTTTTCCAGAGTACATTTTTGTTCTTAGATGGAGTGCAGCTGAAGT
The DNA here is from genome assembly GCA_002313205.1 of Laupala kohalensis. Classification (NCBI taxonomy): domain Eukaryota; kingdom Metazoa; phylum Arthropoda; class Insecta; order Orthoptera; family Trigonidiidae; genus Laupala; species Laupala kohalensis. The sequence goes on from NNCF01126061.1 coordinate 35,967, forward strand.
GAGACTTGGCCCAAGCAACACGCCGACATTGAAGTGAGAAATGGGTTACGTGGGGTTTGTGGAATACGTAGCCACACCTTTAGATATCGACGGGTAGATGCTTCGGAAATTGTCCTTCCAAAACTTTGTCTTGCCCATGTGACTAGGTCTGCGGCTGCCAAGTGCCTTTTTTTACGAATATGTCGACGAAATAGGCGTACTTCCTGATCCGTCAACGTTAGCATCCGACCGGGAACGTTTTCCGGACAACTATTTCCAGTTATAGTGAAACGTTTTATAATACCACGCACTGTAGATTATGTCAAGCGGAACGTTCGGCCAATATGGCGCCGCGAAATACCATTTTGGTGCTGTTGTATGATTTGTTTGCGTACCGCAAGATCCGTAGTTCGTCCCCTTGCCATGCTTCCGCATAGCACTGATGACGATCGCGAATTTCTCGCTTTCATAAGCTGTTTGCTTCCTCTGACGTCACTGACTCAGAATTGTGCGCGAAATGGATGGACTATTCTCGTTCTAAATGAACGTTACTGCGAAGCGTTTGGATTCAGAATGCCNTTCAAAATGCCGCTTTTAGACCAAATTTCACTTCTTTCTTTGTTTTTTAGTTGTGGCACTTGTACTTTGTCTACGACTACATAAACTTATGCATTTTAAAACGTTCCGATGATCCCGCATTTTTTTATTACAGAAAACTTTGTGAACGAACTTCATTGACCTTGACATATTTTGTATTTTAAGGAGCTTGCAGATGTAAGTTTCCGAATTTAACATGATTAATAATGTACGATCTTAATAATTTCCGAATGAATTTCCGAGTAGTTATGTAGATGACTCTAGAATTGTTTCAATTAATTTTATTTTGTATTGTAATTGCTTTCGCCTCTTGCCATGCTAATTTAGTATCTAAAAATTTCTTTTTATACTATTTCCGTAAATTCTTGTATTTTGAAGCAAGACGTCCCCTCCCACATTTCAAAAAAAGAATTTAAGTGCATTTTCAGCTTCAATTTGAGCTTGTTCGCTATTAATGTTGTACCATCCTGTCGCCTTAGGTCTAATCCCACTCTTTCCAATACCGTCATACTTCTACCTGATTTATATAGAGCGTTCTGTAGTACTTCAGCTGCGGCATCATATTTTTTAATGGATGGGTGTGTTTATGACTGAGTAGAAATTGATTTTAATCTTCTGCATACTGGCATATGATGTGGTTTTATCCTGCATTCAATCGAGAAATCTTCTAGCCATTGCAATAATTTCTGGCACGCCAAGAGAGAATGTTTCACACTACTTCCATTTTGAATGAGATATATGAAGTTACCCATGAAGTCTTGTCCATGATTTCCGTTAAGGATTTCTAAATGATTCTTCCAACACATTTTAAGAGTTTCTTCCCATATGTGTTAAATTCTTTATCCTTATTTTGCCTACCTTGTACATTTGCATGAATGTCATCATCATTGACTTACTTCACATACTTATGTCTTGTTACTCTTTTATGTATAGGACTTCGACGAAGCAGCGCCAGCGTATCCTATTTTGAGCCAGTGACATGAGTTCACCAAAGGTTTTTCCTTCATGTTTCGCTTTCTCCATGACTTTCGTGATTTTCCTCACTTTCGCTGTCCTCGGGGATCCCAAAACAAAACCTGTCTCTCGACTACATTCTGGTCTTACCGTAAAGTGTGCCCAATCTATTTGTATTTTCTCCGCTTTATCTGTATATCAATTGGTCCCTCTTGTTTTTGTTTCCAAATGTCTTTATTTGAAATTATTATTGGTCAGAAGATGCGCGTACTCCTTCGCAAGCATCTGTTAATGAACGTCTGTAACCTATGGGTTATATCTGTGGTAACTCTCCAGGTTTCCCAACCATCAGTAATCTAATCATTTGTTTGAAAGATGCAGAGATAAATAGACATGAGAATTTCTCTAGCACTCCGCACCAGATATAGTTGTACGAAGGCCACATTTGCTTTTTGGATTCTCATTTTGACATCAGTGGATGCTCCTACATCCCCTGTGATCACGCTCCTAAGATATGTGTCCTCTTTGACTTGTTCAATATCTTCCTCGATGACTGTATGCCTTGTCCCTCATATTAATCTTCATAGTTTTTGTTTTATGAGCATTTATCCTCAGGTCAACAACATTAGCTTCCCTCTCCAGATCTTGCAACTTTCCCTCCATTTCGGCATTTTCCTGTGTTAATAGACATATGTCTTCCAATCTCTCAACCAGGTCCCATTGAATGCGTTTTCTTCTTCCCTTCACAACTCTCCTCATGACATCATCAAGCACTAGGAGAAAGATAGTCGGAGACAGGACACTCCCTGTCGTACACTAGAATTTACGGCGAAAGGCTTCGTGACCGTCCCCGCACGAATGACTAAATGTGAAATTGTACTATTTGATGATCCTACGGACTTTAGTTGGTATACTATACTTTTGCAGTGTTCTCCACATGGTAATTTGTTGCAGTGAATCGAAAGCTTTCTCTAAATCCACGAACAGAAGATGTAGCCTTGAACAGTATTCATTGAACTGTTCAATAATTATTCGTAGTGAGTTTATATGGTCTATACATAAGCGTTTACTCCCAAAATCACTTGTTTTTTGCGAATACGCTCTTTTTCTCTTCAAGGACACTCGAGACATCACTTTACTGAATGTTGAGAGTAAGATGATTTCTCTCCAACAATTAGACGTATTCTTTTCTGGCAACTTAACAAGGAGTCCCTCTTTCCATTCTTTTGGCAAGCTTTCCTCATTCCAGATTTTGGTAAACGCAGTACGCAGCAGATCAGCTATAACAACAGGGTCTATAGTTTTCAGAATTTTTCACCTGTCTCATCGCTTCTTTAATCTCATTTCTCGAGATATGTTCGAGAGTTAATGTGAACAATTTCACCCCATTTTCATCCAACATTTACCTACATTCTTGTGCATTTTGTCAACATCTCACTGAAGTGTTTCATCATATATTTAATTGCGCTTCTTCATTTGTAGGTATGTCCCCTTTTTTGCTCATTATAGTCTTGTTTGAATTTTATCTTGGCAAGTTTCCTTGTAGTAGCAAACACGTTTTTCATGTTCCCAATTGAGCAATGTCTGATACTCACTTTTTCTTGTCTGCTATCGCATTCTTCCTCACTTCCAGATCCTTAGTACGGCATGCTGCTTGAAGCTTCTTTGCCGTTGCAATTTGAATTTGGAGGAGGGCAGTTACAAGATGTGGTCTCTGCCTGTGTATCCACTCACGTGCTGACTGACTGACATATACTGACTAATCACCAAACCTTAGAAACTATTGACAATACAAACTTTAAATTTGGTTTCTCTTAGGGTGTAGACACCCGCTGAGAAAGTATTTTTCGAAAATCCACCCCTAACAAGGTGAAATGGGGGTTGGAATGTTTTATGTATGTGAAAAACCTATCGACGTGAAGAGTGAAATTCAGTTTTCAGGACCGTTGAATCTGACAGTTCGTCAACCCCATCGGGGAAATTCAAGCATCTTCCTTCACAACCTTTATAATTACTTAATTAATTAAATTATCACCAAAGGGACAACGATGATAATTGATTCCACCCGAGGGCCACTTTCTAGGGAAACTAATGATTTTTCCTGTCATCGTTTGGTGCACCCAATCTTGATATTAAAAATTTCATTTATATTTTAATATAAGTCGTTCTACATGTAATTCCCCCCCTATATTTCCCTAACATTAGTTTTATTTACATTTTAAGACTTCCCAATTATTGATATTATTTGATATATTTTTTATTTGTTTCGAAAACTGGTATCAAAACCTTACCATGTACAGTCTGATTTTTCTGCGGCAAAGTGCACAATACACTACTGAAATGATACGCATTTACCTCCCTTCCCACAGCTTGTATTCCACCTTTCCATCTCCTATATGCGCAGAACTGCTGATGTCATTTCACCATAGAAATATCGACGTGCTTTTTAGAAGTTTTATTTTTCATTTCCTAGATAGTATGTTTGGTCAAATCTTGCAAACTGAATTTCCCTCAACCGATTGAACTGAAATTTGGCACACATATATAAATCCACTGATAAAGCAGTATTATGATGTCTATTTCAAAAAAAATCTTCAAAAAGGTTTTTTAATAACGATTTTATTCCGAGAATTATTTCCGGGAAGCTTCCCCTGAAATACAATTCGTCTCTCTCATACGAGTAGGTGTAACGCATTGCATAACCTACGCTTCTCGTTTCAACTTATCTTACCATTACGATCGTTTCTCAAAAGATGTTTATGCTATCGGAAGGTGTAACTCACGGATATTTATATTAATACAAGTTTGTGTTTAACATAGAATATTAAATCATTTTCAGCGATAAAGATAGTAAGTACGTTTTTTTTAGGATCTACTTATGTGAAATATGTATGGAGGTATTAGCATTTGAAATTGCATTACTTAAATAAAAACCTTAACTTATTTTTTCCGTTTTAGAACATTGCTTAAATAAAAGCTTGTTTTAAAAAGAAATTTTATTTATTATTTTATTTTACGACTCCACTCCCACACACTAAGGAAAATCAGTTTTAAATGCATTAACTCATAGTGTCTTGTGTTCAACGTTAAAGCGTCCCAATATTCAATGAACGATAAGTTTTGGTTCTGGCTCGCCGCATCTAATCAATATGTGGAGAAGTGAGTGGAGAGTTTTGAAAGTGTTTGTTCTGTGCTCGAAGGAATCACTCCGATGACATGGAGATTTCTCCCGATGGGTGACCCTCTCGTGAAGCAGTTCATCAGTCGTGAACTGGACTCGTTCGTCACTCTCAGAGAACTGAAAGCTGTGAAAGAATGGTTAGATTCCAATCTTACGTTTCACGTCATGAGGGATCACAGTGAACACGACATGCCTATGCAAGGTAACTTCTTATCATTTTAATGTACTGTTCTTTATCATCAGTGTACGTAACTGGAAAAGGTTCCAAGTGCAAAAAAATACTTACTTTGTGCAAAGTATTCTTCTTGGCAACGCCAATACTGAGGTAATCGAACTAAGTGCCTCATGTCGATAGTGTAATTGCAATGATGGTCAAAAGACCGTGAGCGCATGCATCGTCGCGGGGCTAAAATGTATTATGCAGCAACAGTCGGGGAAATCGATATCGTATTATATTTTGGTTCCTATTTTTTTTATCAATTTGTCGTAATGTCAGACAAGATGATGATTATTAACCGTGCATTCTTTTTGGGTACCATCCATGGTATTAGGAATGCGCTTTTCGAAGTCACATGAGACAGAACACTCTCCATATTATAATTATTTGGAACATACAATGGTTCAACAAAACACCTTACAATTGGATAAAATTTAATTTAAAAAGCACCACTAGTTGCAAAATTAAAATAGAATTCTATAATTGATTAAGGAAAATTATGAAAAAACTATGACATTTAATCTGTTCCTTGTGTCCCCTGTACAACTATGTTTGTGACATGCAGAACCTTTTCCATGTATTATATGCCTCAGACAGAAATTACATTTGAAGAGGAATAATAAAACATATCTTAATAAAAAAACTTGGAAATTTCATCCTCTTATATTGTGTAGCTCATCCTGTACCCCCTCTGATTGAAATTGATATAATCATTGGTATTATTTGTATCATTTCAAGTTTTCGGAGGAGGGGGGGGCAAGCACAAAGCCCACTAATATTATGTATATTCTGTTCTGGTTTAATATTTTCAGAAAACAGAACTAAGTAACTTGCGTGATGACGAAATGTTAATCGAACATCTATTTAATTATCATTTTATGTTATTTATGCATAATATTTATTTCATCAGGAGTCTCCCTCCTTAAATAATTTCTAAGAAATGAAATGTATAATTTTCTTGTAATGAAATGACTGATAGCTAAAGCCCACTTCAATAATGCTGCACTTCCATCAGTCCTTGCGACAGAAACAGATAATCTGCATCTCTCGTAAGTATAATGCCTCTGGTCTCATAATACAATGTAAAAACGTCGTCTGTTTCCAATTACTTAGTTTTATTTACTCTTCTATCAAACCCGTACTCGTGCTGTTCATTTAAGAAATAATTACTACTGTTTGGATGGACTTACGTAAACTACATACAAATACGCAACAGAGTGAAATGTAATCAACCCATTTGGTACAATACTAATTATTGGACTTAATATTAAATAATTCATATATATATTAGACGAACCTCAAGAAATGGTTTTTGCATTTCGGGGCGGTCAAAAGATATTTCAAGTCGAGACCAATAATAAAGGGCTCAACCCAAAAATTATTTCAGACCCTTATTCCATGGATACGTATAGTTTGTAAGCTGGTACCTCTGACTCATGAGTCAAGCAGCTGAGGTGCAGTGCACGCATGGCACATTAACACATTGAGACGTTAATTTAAGAGAGAACTGTCGGTCGTGTCCTCAAATTTAGAGAACGTAATTTATCATACAGCTTTATTTACTACGCGCAAACTCTCATAGTCTCTTTTGCACCAGTTACTCGATGCTCGAGGCTGGAGGCGAGAGGTGGAGTCTCGAGGCGAGCATCCGCTTATTGGGTGAGAGACTTCTTACTAGTGGAGAAGGGAGAAAAAGTGGAGAAGGAAGAAAAAGAGGTAGACACGACAATCATGTGGCCAACTACTGCTGATTGACATCACTATGAGAAACTGCGCGTAGTATTTTCCGGCAATAGGAGAAATTCCGCATTATATTTCCATCTCTGATAGTTCTTTCTAAAATTAAGGTCTCTAGTAACACGTAATGAACTGCAATTAACATAATAGTCTATATTCCCGAATACGGTCGAATTTCACTCATCTGTTTGCCTTTAACCATTGAGCACGAACACTGAGCATCTGACAGTGGTGCCCACAGAATAGTACCCACATCAGTCACCCTAAAAAGATTTTCGGTTGTTGTATTGTCCTCTACCGCACAGAATAGTACGCTCTACGCTGATTAGTTTGGGTAGCCTTCCAGTGACACACCGCTCGTTCACTCAAATTTTCGAATTTTGAAGTTCGACAACAGTGAGTTTTGACCGTTTTTGCTTAGACAATTTAGTATTATGGTGATCACATAAAATTATCTTTATTTTGATATATTTCAATGATAAAACAGTTAAGTGTAAATATATTGTACAAACTCATCTGCTTTCACCTGGCTACCCGGCAAAGGAAGTACTAAGAAAAGGAGTCAACTAACGTTTGTTTATTCATCATGCTTTGTACCCACGACCGGTACGGAACACTTTGGGAAAACAGATGAGTCTAGAAAAAATATTTACTTTTTTTTCATGAAGTATACTCTTGACCTTATATAATTAGGCATCTCATCTGCAATTTGTTTCTTTACATATTATGTTAACTAAAAATATATTTCATTAGGAAAACAGAGTCCTTCTTTGAGACTTTGAAATATAAGCCATTTTGTATAATCAGAGACAAATCCTACAACTGGTGACTGTTAAATCCCGNACTTGTTTGAGACGTTGAAATATAAGCCGTGTTGTATAATCAGAGACAAATCCTACAACTGGTGACAGTTAAATCCTTTATAATAGTATTTACATCCCTAAAGAAACTACACTAGTTGATTTATTAAAAAATGTCGATTTTTAAAAATTGAGTAGTTAGGTACATATTAATACAATTTTACGTTTATACATTACTATCTGAATGAATACAATATTATCCAGGAAAATGAATTGTTTGTACCAATGTTGACAATAAAGTCATCAATTAGCCTAGTTTCCCCTCTCCACTTATCAGGATGCTAGGGTGTCTTACCTAGGAGGATGGGAGACACACTATTCACCTCATCAGCCCCCAAAACTATGCATTAGATACTAAATTGTAATAAAAAGGTATAATTGAGTAGAAAAAACGAAGTTATAAATATGTGACATTAATGCATTCCTTTAATGCAAAGGATGTAACAATTTATTCTACAGTGGCTATATCTCTTTGGTAGTTGATATCAAAAACAAGGTGAAGACGAATAAAGAACTGCGTTGTATCGTCTACAGACACTTTAAAATTGTGGGGGGCTTGGACTGGAACCGGAAACCGGTTTGAGTTTCGGTCCGTTGCAATTTTCACCCGGCTGTAGAAGATGCAAAATTCCCTCCCCAAGTAGGTACTCGGAAGTTATGAGTTAAAAATCACTGTGTTGTTAAGATGCTCACTACCTTTTACATAAATTCTGAACTTGTACATGAGAACATGTTTTTTGGCAAGGGTAGGGGAAAATCTTCAAAAGACGCGAAGGAACCCATACTACACAATGTGAGTGATTTTATCCACTAAAAACCACCTTCCATCGCTCCTGTATCTCCTTACGGAACCGCTGTCAAGCGTATACCGCGGGGGACAAAATGGCTACAAGCCCATTTCAGCTATTTACGGGTTTCCTCTTTCCCTCTCTGTGAGACGGAGCAACTTGATGATGTTGGCTGCAAATTTTGCTTCCTCTGTTCTTCGGACATCCATCAGACGCACCAACCTTTAAGGCGATATGCTCTCTTCTAGCGTCCGGTCCAGATCTCACCTTTCATTGTTGAATCGTTGGCGTGTAAAAAAACATGTCCCACATCATCTGTGTCCAGTTACCATGTAGTACATGATGGACTGAAAGCGATGTGGACGCGATATTGGTGCGCCCCAACGTAACAATATCCTATTTGCATTTCTGTCAAGTAGCGATCCAATTCACAATGCTTCTTGTCGTTTCACAGGGTAATGTTGAGTACCGTGCGATTCGTCCACTTTCCAGTTATCGAAAAGTCTCATCCCACAATGGTCTCATCCATCACACAATGGTCTCTTCCTTTTTCTCCTTGGAGCAGTGAGATTTCATATTTGCTGGTACCCTCTGGTCCGTTGGTCATCAAGGATATCGATCGGTGGAATATCCACTGAGACGTATACAGCATCGTACGAGACCGTTCTGAATGCACATTCGACACGCAAAACGCTCATATAGTACACAGATGATCCTTGACTTTCATATGATTTGACCTTCATGACTGCTGATCATATCGTTGCTGCGTAGCACGGAGTAGAGCTGACAATGTTGGATTGTAACCTGCGTTGACTCTGTCGGAGCCTCCCATGTTCGGCATTATGAGCCCTAAAGTCGAAGGTATCCTCCAGGTTTTCTCACTAACTGCGCGTGAGTGTAGATCAAAGTGCAGTCAAGCGTCGATGAGTAATTCAAGGTTTCTATGGGGGATTGTGAATAAATATTGAAAATCCTTAAGGAGAGTGTGTTTTTTCATTCTCCTTCGTCCTTGAGACAAGAACTGGCTCTGTTTTGTGGTCTGCCAATCGTAGATCGATAGTAGACAACTATCGACGAATTAGTCTCATGGAGTTATTTGATACTTAAGTGACCTCTTCCAGGTATTTTCCAACGGTAATAAATGGCTACATCGTCGGCGACCCCGACACATTTAACTCCCTCTAGTCGATGAATACTTAACATAGCGTCTTACATATTATTTCACAGTACAGGTCCGGGCAAGTAACAATGAACACGATGGAGGTGTCACATAGTAAACTTTTAACTTGTTCATAAGCGCATGATAATGTTTGAACAATGNCATCCTGAGCTGCTTTATAACGGTTGAGGTGTAGTTGAATTAACATAATCCCTTTTAAATTTTCCGGATTTCTGGGACAATAGAATATTTGAAATTGCTAGTGACCTGGTCATTTTTCCTTACAAAGCATAGTATGGGTGTTTGGTGCATCCTTTGGAAAAGTGCCCTTGCTTCCCCCATCAAAAGCACCTTTTTGACCTGTCAGGACCTTGACAGTTTCTCTATCAGGATTCGTTGTGTCCGCCTCTGCCATTTCTTTAAGACGTCTAGATAATTACGTTCGAAAGGTTAGATTTTCATTGTTGACAGACTTGACTGCTCTAAATCTTTAGAAGCTCTCTTCCTAAATTGGGCTATATTGGAGCCCAAGTCTGCGAGTTCAGGATCCTGCTTCATTATGCGGAGAATGTCAATGTATGAGGTCCTTCTTTTACCTTGAGCTCCAATGCGTCATGTTTCCTAGCGTGTCTCGTTCATGCAGATTTCTTCTTCTTCCGAAGCACAGTTTACCATTCACTGTCCTTTGGAGTCCTGTGAAGTGAGCACCTAAGAAGAATATTCAAGTTTCTTTTTTCTCGTAGGCTCCTNCTTGCCAGCAACAAGCTGTCCTCGGGAATCGACAATTTCAAATAAGATTGTCTGATGTTCAGTATAAGCAAAGAGATTGTTGACCTCCCAAGACGTCACATGGATCACTCACGAACATTAAGTCAATGATGGGGTTATCATTAAAGGAAAAAGTTGGAGTTGCTAGGTGAAAACTAGGTGTTCAGTAACACAACATCCAATTGGACTATGGTATCAAGGAGCGTGTTATCACGTCGGTTGCTTGTCCTAATGGTTGCGAATGGGGATTCGATGGACCATGCATTTAAGGGACACACAATAATGAAAGGTTGTTAAATTATCCTTCAATTATTCCAACAAAACCTGAAATGCTTCTTGGGAAGCACTCGAAGGCGCGTACTCACTGAAAACCATACACTTTTACCAATATATAGCCATACGGCGTTATTCTAGGAATTTTCCGGATGAATATATTATCACACCAAGATAATTTCGTAACCATTAAGTGTCAGGTATCCATGATCGCAGTCCTTCGGTGTACACCAGACCTCCGGTTTCGCCAGTACCTGTGGTCCGTGTACCCAATCCCAGGTTTCTGGGTAACGGATCAGAAAATGCGACGAAGGAGGGAGACCGATTCGATAAGAATCCCCGAACGGTTACTCATCGAACGTAACACGAGTACCTGTCTAACACAAGTAGGAACGTCGCGAGAGGTTCAGACGGTCACTCGTCTCATANTTAATATAGCCCCAACACCATCAGAACGCGCAAGCCTTTACCATACGCATGGGATAATGCTACGTTAAGGTGATGCCCCACGGGAGGGTACATGTAAATATATACACACTACCTTTTTACTATACGTTGTCCGAGATTTTTCTCAGACCAATTCTCTTGCTTAGGAAAAAAATATTGTGTTGTAAAATTAAAATACTTTTATGGTTGGTTTTCAAAAACGTGTACTCTTAATATTGAAAAATCATAATAATACAATTTTTATACAAAACTTGATTGTTTACACCATTTTGAGTTTCATCTCACGCAGCAAGAACAAAACCTGGGTTGAAACCATTCTTGAGCAAACAACGGAAAGTTGTCCGTGAGAGAAACAAATCAGTCGGAACGTCACAGATTAGCCTAGCTCATCACTTCCCCCATTGTTAGGAGTATTTAGGGGTATATGAGCTGTACTTGTATTTGTGCATCATATCATAGTTTATCTGAAAANTTCAGTTAACAAGGAATCTTGTTAAATGCGAGTAGATCACCCAGAGGGCAGGAGTTAGGCGCAGCCACGATGTGGTAGGAGCAGTCCGATCAATCGTGGGGGAGCATGGATAGACTACTTGACGGGCTCTCAAACCGGATTTTGTGAGTAATCGTGGATCTAGGTGTTAAAAGTAGTACGGAGCCTCGCAAGAGACCCCGGCGGATACCCATCCATCGCTAAAAGGATAACCCTTCTACCGATATGGGTAGGTCTAAAATGTTGTGGCCAATTGGAACGGTAACCGCGCTGTATTATCCAACACAGTAACCGCGCTGAGCTCCCAACTCTACAAGTTCAGGTGACTACAAATTGAGGCTGGGCCTACGCCTATCCTCGGCTTTTGTACCCAGGCCGAAAACCTGGGTAACGAATCAATCCCGACGCGATCTAGTAAGCGGTAGGGTGGATGACAACACTTCGAGTGTTACTCAGAAATTTAAACCGAGTAAGTGGAGAGGGGCACAAGCCCTCAGGTGCTTGCACCTGACGCCGCTATTTGGGTTGGACGGGAAACTTACCCATGGGGTTTGGGGAGGAGACTCTTGTTTCCGATCGGTGAGAAGGATTGCTCCTCGGCTACCGTTAGTGCGGATAGCAGTTGAGATATGGGCTAGGCACATCTCCACCCACCTGAGCGGATGCTGGGAGAGGCGGGTTTCTAATCCTGCCTCGATGTTTGTAAGCACTCTCCCACTCCCAGGTTGAAACCCTTGGTTCGACCTCTTCGACTAGCTCTCTGGACGGAAGGAAGGGGCCCTTCAGTGAATAGCTAATGCTAATAGACTGAGGTTAGAAGGAGTAACGGAAAACTTTATGACCATCAGGATGTGATAGACTCAACGTCTCAACGTCACAAGTCCTTCGGTGTCTTTGAACTGCTCACAAATGACCGCAACGTCGATGTTCGTATCCCACTCTGCCTGAATGAGGACATTCCGAGCTACTTTGTAACGGTTGAGGTATAGTTGAATTAACATAATCCCTTTTGGATTTCCCGGATTTCTGGGACATTAGAACATTTGAAATTGCTAGAGACCTGGTCATTTTTCCTTACTAAGCATAGTATGGGTATTTGGTGCATCCTTTGGAAAAGTTTCCTTGGTTCCCCCATCTGAAGCAGCTTTTTGACCTGTCAGGACGTTGACAGTTTTTCTATCAGGATTCGTTGTGTCCGCCTCTGCCATTTCTTTAAGACGTTTAGATAATTACGTTCGAAAGGTTAGATTTTCATTGTCGACAGACTTGACTGCTCTAAATCTTTAGAAGCTCTCTTCCTAAATTGAGCTATATTGGAGCCCAAGTCTGCGAGTTCAGGATCCTGCTTCATTATGCGGAGACTGTCAATGTATGAGGTCCTTCTTTTACCTTGAGCTCCAATGCGTCATGTTTCCTAGCGTGTCTCGTTCATGCAGATTTCTTCTTCTTCCGAAGCACAGTTTACCATTCACTGTGCTATGGAGTCCTATGAAGTGAGCACCTAAGAAGAATATTCAAGTTTCTTTTTTCTCGTAGGCTCCTAAGCATTTTTGTTCTCTCGAGACAGAGAGATGTTTGCATTTGTTGTTCCC
>NNCF01126061.1:49797-70594 GCA_002313205.1 Laupala kohalensis
GGTATATGAGCTGTACTTGTATTTGTGCATCATATCATAGTTTATCTGAAAAGTTCCAAAACCTATAGATTAAATCTGTCTTTATAAATATTCGAGATATAATTATCATATTACAATGTAATCCGTCCCGATAAAATACTTTTACGTGACCCTCCCTGCCCACTCAAACCTTGAATGTTCTAGAGCTTCTCCCCCTAACCTCAGTGACGGCCCAACTCTAATTTAACCACAGAAGTATCTCTATTCATCTCAGCAGCTCTGGTAGAACAAACCCACCAACCGAGAGACTTTCGAGACAACACACAATGCGACAGCACCATTAAATTAAAACGCTTGTAAAATTTAATATATTATCCATATTTTGAGATTTAAAGATTTTTTTATATTTTTAATGCTCAAAAGAAAAAGAACATTAGGTTTCAAAAGAAAGAGAACATCAGATGATTGATTTTTTCTTCTTAAATTGAAGTATTTTAACTCTTTTTTTTATAACTTTTGTTTTCAATAATTTGGGTGAACCTTTGAAGATAAGCAAATGCCGTCGCGGATGTTTGGTAGAAATCTTTGAAGTGAACAATTATGCCACTCAGTCACCGTCTCGAACCGTTTATTCAGAGTGAGCGCCATTTTTTTTCGATTTTGTCAAAATGTATCTTTCCTTTCACTCATTTTAATAATAAAAGATAAACTATTTTCTTCCTGTACAACTACATTGTTGTCAAATTTTATCACGATCGGTTCTGTGGTATAGTCGTGAAAAGGTAACAAAGAGACAGGCATCCTTTTTCATTTATAGAGAGTGATTAAAATTCAACTTTCAAAATGTTGTAAATCACTGCTCAGAATGACCTAAATGTGAACTGAATATACTCTACACTGCTCTTTAAAAGTTGAACTTCAATTATAATTACTCTGTATATTAATATGGATGATGCATGGTTTGCAAATAGATGGTGGTTTTTATCTCGAATAATTAAGTTAGCAATATTTATTCTTAAGTTTTTTATTTAATCGTAAGTTTAATTGTATGATTCTGTTTTATCACGCAATATTACGCTGTTCTACATAAAATCATCAAGCTTTTTTCTAAATGTCTGCAACTTTCATTTCTATCCTAGGTGGAATGTGGGGAGCAAAGCTCTATCAGGAACCAGATCTAACGTATGAGCTCTTTGATAATATTTTTACTGAGGCTAAGAAGCGTTATCAGGACCAGAATATTCTAGCAAGAGCTGTTTGGAGATACATTAAAGGTACCTTTTATTTTCCCTGATGAAGAATTTTTTATTAACATTTGAAAATTTTGTATTTTAAGTACTTTAATTTGGTATATCCATTCACAATTTTTTTGTGCATTTAGTTAAATATTTAGTTTTAAATTTAGCTATACCGTCGTTGTCCCACTTCACATTCTACACTAGAGTTACAGTGATTGCTTCGTAGCGCAAGGCACACGGTCGGCTCCAGGCGGCAGAGAGAGTGACGGAGACGAGGGTTGAACCCACGGCAGAAGTGGCTGTAATAGTGAAGGAACTAGTCAGGTGTCATCGCAGTGTCCCCAATAGGGGTCGACTGAGATGGAGAAAAGGTGGGAGTGACGATGTAGAACACCGGCGTCCCCAGTTGGGGTCAAATCCTGATGCTCGGATAGCGTGCACTCTCTCGACTCACGAAGTGGGTCAATTCAACTCCCCTTGCGTCTACGAGCCGTCTCTTCAAATGTGTTTTAATATAATGTCTCAACATTGTCACTTGACCTTATGACCCACTTCCAGCGCAACGAGCCACTTAGTCTTAACGACAGGTCAAAAACAGGTTGTTTGGCTATTTTAAAAGAATAATTATTTTTACAATGATTTTCCTCGTGTCACGAGTCTAAAAAAAAAAGGAGAAATTTAATTTTTACAAGCTTTCATTGAACTTCAACTGTTAGTTTGCTAGTTTGTTCGGACTAAACCATGTAACTGTATTTTAAACCAGTTCCCTGGAACATATTGAGCTGAAATTTGGCACACATACGTAAACCTGATGAAAATGCAATATTTTGATGTCTAACTGAAATAAAATATTTTTTAAGGTTATTTTAATTACGATTTTATTCCGAGATCACTCGCGGCGTATTCTTTCCTGGAAGCGTCCCATGAAATGGAATGCGTTTCTTCATATAACAAATTGCATAACATTTTCCTTATAAACTCTTATCATTACGAAAAGCGAAAAAAATTCTTATTTTCTCATTAGAATCACTTCTCAAATAGATGTTTATGCTATCGGAAGGTGTATCACACGGACGCTAATAAAGTAATGTTCTTTGTTTATGTTAAATAAAAGAATGTGCTCAAAAGGTTTTTTAGTAGTGTGAACATGTAAAGAAGCAAAATTAATCATTAAAAGCATAAAAGTGTAAAGTAATAAATGAAAAATCCTTTTAAAAACAAGCTTTCATTTAAACCGTATATTAAAACGAATAAAATATGTTTAGATTTTTTAAATTAAGGTAATGCGATGCCAAATATTGATTCCTCCATACATAGTTTATCGTACTGAAAATAAACGTACTTACTTTTCTTATCGCTGAAATTAATGATTTAATATTTTATGTTGAACTATTTGTCTTCGAAAAGCTTGTTGTGCGAAATGTTCATAAAAGTATATATCAATTAATTTAATAGGACAGTGAATGGTTGTAAGTAATTACCCGCCGAAATATGAATTGTAAGGAATAATTAATTATTAGCATATCTTAATTAATAATGAAGGAAATCTGAGTTAGATTTAACAACATTTAAAACGCTAGTGCATAATTAAATTTACTGACACACAGGTAAGAGAAGTTGGAGGCAGCGCCAGCAGGGAAGGGGGACATGAATACCCTAGCTCTCTAGAAAGGGTCGGGTCTTCGCTTCGGTCAGCGGACGTGACACACAATTTACTACAGGCAGCTTTGCGAGTATTTTCATAAAAGAAAAAGAAAAATTTCGTTAGAAATTTTTGGGGAGGCGTCTGGAAAGTATCCGAATTAAAGCGAGAATAGATAGCGAACAAGTGCATTTAAAATTGAGAAATTGATGGACGATGACAAGTTAAGAGGAGGGGGAGTCAATAAGTGTTTTGTAAAAGAAAAGAAGCCGTGAACTGGTCTCCGAAACTTTTTGCCAAAGGAACTCCATTAGTGGAACCGCGAAACGACATGGGTTTTGTTTTTTATTAAAAGACGCAGCTGGACGAAGGTTGCTCATTGTGCGGAGTAACCCATGCTCGGACAATGAAGATGACTGACATTAGACGGAGACGCGTAGGAGAACGAATGGGCGGGGGTTGTGACCGCCGGAGCTCGTGACGAGAGTGGAGTCAATGAAGACGAGTGATTTTAGGCAGAACCGGGAGATGAGGAGCGACCGTGCAAGATACGTTTGGGGGTTTGAAATGGAAAGAGGTGTGAATTAAATGCAACTGACGGGTGAAAAATATAGTGGCATTGTGAGAACGCCGGGGAATGAGGTTTCCTTGCCAAAATTAAATATTGCCTGGTGGAGAGATGAGGGTCACAAGTCTGCAAAGTGTCACAGAAGGGGCTCGGAACGAAAATACCAGAGTTCTGAGACAACGAAGCATTATATTAATCAAACCTTGCTATTTGCTGTAAAGGGAAATACGTCATACAAAAATAACCAATCCAAAATACTTCACGTGGAGTGCAAATGAGTGATTATTGGCTGGAGAAAACAAACGACGTCATAGAAGGAGGAGTCTTTTCTCAAAGTTTTGGGCAGCTAAATTGGGAAGTATTTCCTTAAGCAAGGAGCAACGTCGTTGTGTACTTAGAGACTCGGAGAGACGCACTTAGAGAGATTCAGAGAAGCACTTAATTAAAAACAGAGACGCAAAATTGGGAGATTAGGAGATTCAGGGTCAGTCAGAGATTCAATTCATTCAGTGATCATGTTCGTTGATGACTGATCGTTCATTATTATAGGTCGGTAGATTTTGGTGAGAAACAGACTTGGAGTTTTATTTGATGTGACTAGGAGACATTAGTTGATCATTTATGAGTTTACGGCAGCCGGTGAACTACGAACTACTTCAATTAAAGTTCAAGCAAGTTATCTGCAACTTTTAATCAATCAGCTTGAGTGTCGTCCGATCTTTGGTGAAAGTTATCTTGTATGAGACATGAACATTTTTACCGAGAAGTAAATGGCCAGGAACTATTATTAACGGCATTTAGTCGTGACGTCTGCGTCAAGTTGAGGTGTTTAATTACAAAAATTGTATTTCTTACGCGGAGGGTCTTCTGGTTCCGATAGAGGTGAATGGGTGAACGGTACCTACTGTGCGGAGCGGTGAATGGTCTGGTGGTAACTGGAGGTTACTACTCCTTAAGGAGCTAGCCGCGCCCACGCCGTTTTGGCAACTCGTGATCCAGTTTTAAATAAAAACATTAAGGTACATTGCATGACTCGCTGCGTCCAGTGTATCGTTCATTGCGTTAAGTGCCGGTGTACTTAACTAAGTAAGTGTGTCGACGCCAAAGACATTTGTGGCGCTTAGGAATGTTCATTAACAAGATCACCAAGGACAGATTGTTATTGCAAATTATAGGTTACTTCAAATATACCATTTTTAAAATGACTACTGACTGGAATATTTTATCAACCAGTGTTGTTGTTGCTTGAAGGGAAAGTAAAGCAAGTATTATGCCTTGTGATATTGTGTTTTTGGGGGATATTTTGGAATGTGCAGGGGAAATATTTACAGGGACAGTGTTAGTATGTAATAATGAAGCGTAATTTTGTGTAATGGTTAATTAAACCAATTTTACCAGAGTTGCGTTTTCTTTATTAAGGAGTCGTGTGTATTTCACTACAATAAAAAGGGCCGAATCCCGACCTTTAAGTTTTTAACTCTTTAGTGAAGGGGATACCCAGATTTCCAATGGAAGCGGCTGAGTGGGATAGGCATGGGAAATACCCACTACACCATTTAGTTTTGTTACATTTGATGCACCAACAAGGGGCTTAGTAATTACCTCTAATTTATGTTACAATTGACGCACCAACGTAGGGGCTCGCATTGCAGATTAACCCCTCATCCTCCCCCCACAAAGTTATGTTACAGTATAATTCTCGCGACAAGCTATTTGAAGACAAATAATTTAACATAAAATATTAAATCGTTTTCAGCGATAAGAAAAGTAAGTACTTTAATTTTTATTAGGATCTACTTATGTGAAATGAGTATGGACGTGTTAAAATTGGGCATCAAAGACCAATTAGTTTTACTTATTCTTCTTAACATAACGCATTCTTATAAGATATGCAGTGTTTGAAATAGAAGAAAAACTAAGAAAATTGCTTTCAAAAGGATGCCCACAAGGCGGCCATACATCACCTATATTATGGAAATTACTGATTTATAAAGTTCTGCAAGATATGACGACGGTAGGAATAAACATATTTGCATTTGCGGATGAAGTTGTAATTTTAATATAAAAAATGGTCGCTTAAAATTGGAGATTAAAGCACAGGGAATACTAAAAAATTTATAGAATCTTGCGCAAGAGTAAATTTGAAAATTTCACAAACAAAAACGAAAGGAATCGTCTATGGATTTATACAAAACGGAAGGAAACCAATTATCAAAATAGGGGATTGGAAATTGGAACTACTAAAAGCTATATGTTACCTAGAAGTAATATTGAATACGAAATTAAATTTTTAAAACCATTTCGGATATGTTGAAAACAAAATTAAAAGAATATGTTACGGTCTGGAATAAAAGAGTACAATATTGAAGTAAAGAAACAATGACAATTATACGAGGGAGCATTATTGCCTTTAATAATGTATGGTTCAAGGGTATGGCAGGAAAGATTACATAATAGCAATATGGAAAGAAAAGTTATGTAAATTAGAATGGAGCAAGTGCTATCTGACAATATCTAATCAATCGTTAAATACCTTATTATAGTACTGCCCTTAGATTTGACTGTTTTAAAACAAACATTACCATATAAAATCAGGTGGAAAGAATACGTGAACATAGATGGCGAAGACATAAAATTAGAAAACAAATAATGGAAGATGATAACGGAGAAGGTGATAAGATGTTGGTAAATACGCTGGAACAGATCAAATGAAGGAAGAGCATTGTATAAATTAAGGATGTAAGATATGCAAAGAAAAATTAACGGTGGTTTAAACCATATAAGAGATTGTTACAAACGAATGACAATTCGTCGCAAACACAAGGAGAATATAGGGGGGACTCGTATGTTTCAACGAGCATGAAGATAAAGGAAGTATGATTCTTGTTAAACACGCTTCGGATTCACAGATGCACATTTAATATATTTACAGAACATATATACACATAATTTCCTAAGTTTACAAAAGCAGAATTACAAAATTGATCCTGAATTAGCAAATTGAAGTTAGTCGTTGTGAGCGACTAACACTCTGAGAATAACATCTTCTACAGAGTTTGAATACATATGAACAAACCATTGTTTATGTTACATCCCCTTTAATACCCCTTTTCCCAATTTATACAGAATTACGAAGTGGTTATAAACAAAGAGGAAGTGGGATCGTTAGATCTAAACGAAAAACAAAAAGCCCTAGGTCTCAAGTTTTTGAGAACACCCCAACCCCCATTTATCTACTAATAGATTCATTACAAATTTACCTGATGTTTAAATTAAATTTTTGGTTATTAAAAACCTTAGAGAAATGCAGGATTTTATATCCATCGAGATAGGTTCTCGATGTTGTCATCCCTTAACGAGGAATAGTACTTGTCCATTGGAATTGCTTTCTTGTTGTAACTTTGGTCCGGCTGCTTCCGTCGGAGTAGTTACGCTTTCCCTAGTTCCACCTTGTAGCTGTGGAGCAGGTGACTGAAACTAGAGAATATTGTGAACAATTATGTTCAATGTAGACTCGCAGAGTGCACGAAGTGACTCATGTCAGTCGTGTTGCGTGAATATTGGATCACGCCGTACACTACGGTGCATGATTACTGGAATCAACTGGATTTCAGAGTGTCATTGCGATACACTGAATGTAATACTCTGAATGTAAACTATGTCGAGACTGGGTCGAGCATAGTAACACTATGTCAACCGATTGGGTGCGGCACTACGCGGCGACTGGCGACAGCGTGCTCGACCGGAGTGGAATGGATGTATACTGGATCTAAGTGGAATGCACTGGACATTCACACTAAGTGATAATTATTTTGCCTGAAGGCGAATGGTGGTCTAAAGGCGCTTAGATTGCCCGAAGGCTAATTGTGTCTCTAAGGCGCTAAGTTGCCCGAAAGCGAATAATGTTGAATGTCCATAAACGGTGGCGTCACAATAGGTAGACTGAATCGGGTTTCAGAGTGTCATTACGACGCTCTGAATGTAGACTATGTCGAGACTGGGTCGAGCATAGTAGCACTATGTCAGCCGACTGGGTACCGCACGACGCGGCGACTACCGACGGCGTACGTGACTGAAGTGAACTGGATACTTGAGCTTGCGCACAGCTGTTTAAATAGCCGGCGCACAGAACATACATAATGGGTACGTTCAATAATTCAATGTCATGAAACTTGCAGCTTGCATAGAGATTATAGCTTGCAAGGAACTTGAAATAAACATAAAGTTTGTAATTATCAAAGAACATTTATATGAATACACAAGAATTATACGTAGAGAAAGTAAATATTGCGATTCTCATGGTACACAAATAGAAAATAAAGTACGTGGTAAATGAGAATCTACAAATTAACACTTTACGAAAGTTTGGTTCGTAACAGAGATCAATACAAATAATGACAGGACATGCGGATTTTAAAGCATATTACATTGTTTCGGATTGTCGGACACCTCAAATTGCGATTACGGAAAAGATCAAGACACAGTAACACACATACTATTGGATTGTGAATGCGGGAATGAAGAGAGAGGAAGGTTGATACAATTAATGGAAAAACAGGAGCTTATACAACGAATGGATGGCACAGGTTAATAGTAATGAAGAAAACAATTCTTATGAACTACAGGAAATAATAATATTAATCATGCTTGTCAGAAAAGAATTAAAGGAAAACATATAGCTGATAGTAGACAGTACCCGCCTCCACGCGGCAGGGACGGTAATTGCTGATGCAAGCCAAGTGGCACAAAAAAGATAGACACACTATAAAGAGGAAGAGAGAGTATTGGAACCCGGGTATTGTCCAAGTGATACGCAACCGGGATATGATAATAAATAAATGCAAAAAACACGGATTATTATAAAAACTACTTACGATAAAGAATAACTTACGAAATTTACACATAACATTTGAAGACATTCAGAAAAAATTTAACTTTGTCAAAAAATCTGAAATTTTCAAGAACTGAAAAACAAAGTTTCTGTTCCCGGAACTTATAAAACAAAGAGTCTTCGGAAAATTGAATAATTTTCATATTCATTATTTAATTACCTATGTAAGTAATGTATTATATGTTCACTGGGTAAATGGTAACAAATATGGATATTGTGAAAATAGAGCTCACATAGTTTTTCTGAGCTTAACGGTTGCGTCAATATTCACTCTACTTACATGCGCTGTAACGCGTTGACTTGAGCCTAAACAGTTTATTTGACAAAAATTACTCTAGAAGAGACATAATTTGAAATAAATTGAACGCAATTTATCTTGTTGCCGGGTTTTATCTCCTAAAAGGGTCAAATTTTCGAGTTATAAGCAAAAAAATTGTGTTTTGGGGTTCATTTCGAAAATTTGGCGAAAATTAACAGCGAAATTTTGGCGAAAATTAACAGATCTGTTCGTAAAAAATCAGTTGAGATATAATTTGTAGGAAATTTAATGTACGTTATTTTTGCATATGTATACTTTTCTCTAGAAACACGTGCATTTAGAGTTATAAACAAAAATCTAAAAAAGAGCATTTTTTCGAAGTTTTCCTCAAAACGCACGGTTTTTGCGAGGCAGAAAAGTTGAAATTTGGATTTAGCACCTCTGAAAATATAAGGAACGATCGAGAAAAATCTTATTTATTTTTTCCTGGATAGGCCTTTTTTATAACCTCGGCTACTGAATTAATGTGATAGTAAAACTGCTAGGTTTATGCAGACAAAATTACTGTTCCATGTGCTTTTATGAGTCCTATCATCCTGGTTCTAGTATCGAGACACCTTTCGAATAAATGGTGCTAGTATTTGAAGATAAATACTATGATGATTCTTCTTCTTATTATTATCCCTAAGGTCAGTATTCTGAACGGGATCGCAAAAAATTAAATACATAAAAATCATAATGAAAAGTTATTCATAGTATCAGATTGAAAAATTCCCGATTAAATTAATAGTTGAGGTGCGGAGAGACATGCAGATAAGGACCCAAATAAGAATTCGAATTTTGTAGATAAAAAAGGTGAACTGTATAATATTCGCTTTGCAAATAGTATATTTGTGCGTCATAGCGGCTAGGCTTAAGTACCCCCCCAAATGTTTTAAATGATAGTATGAACCATTCTCTATCCAGTGTCGATGAATTTTGGTACCCTTATCGCGCAATATTTTCAATTATTTGACTTTAAATTACTACGGGTTTATGTAGAGAAAGTTTCGCGGGCTCATAATTTTTGACATTCTGGCGAAAGTACCGGCTTAACATGGCGGAAAATCCTACTAAAGCACAGCGAATGGGAATAGGAACGCAATGATTTTAAGATTTTCATACATTAGGAAGTATTTTCAAGAATAACTTACCAAAAACTGAAAAAGAAAAAAAACTGTTATAAAGGAAATGGCAGCCGCATCACGTGACTGAACACAATGAGACCCTTTGACAAAAATGTCAAAGAAGGAGTCAAACAACGGTCTAAATTAATTATCAAGTTTTAATTATTCTCATGTAATATAAAAACCAGTAGAATGAACAGTTAATAAGAACTATTTTGGTGAATGTTTCAAGTTTCGTGAATAGTTGACAACTTGATTTCAGTCAACGCGGATATAATACCTTAAGACCTTCAGCCTATGGAGTTATTTCTTTACGTAGCAGTCTCTATTCTAAAGAACTTAACAATCTATTGTTAGGTACCATATTTCTATTTAGATCATTGGATTCACGTATTTAATTATGACAAATGCGTAGTTCACCATATTTACTTCGTTGTATTATTGTAGGGATAAAGTACATAATATTACAAGTTTATTATAAAACAATACTTATTCGTCAAATGAATGCTAAATCTTTCATTTCGAAATCCACTATTAATCTCTTTCTTAATAGTCGGCAAGATGCATAGCATTCAAAAGAGACCACCTTTGTAAAACAATTTCTTGACCCAGAAGTTTTAAAAAATATCCGAAAGGGATGAATATTCTCAAAATTTGAAAAGTTTAACGTATTAATTTAAACGAAATGAATTTATTAAAACAAACCGCCAATCGGTTGTACGTGTTGAAATCTTTTAATTGAGCATATAATTCCTTGGGATGAGTTTTTGATGTATTTCAGTAAACTGGATATGTTAACGAAATTCAATATTAGTTCATTTCTCAATAGTTGACGAGATGTTTCAAATGCAAAAAGGCCGACTATGTAAAACAATTTCTTGTCTCGAAAATTTTCCAGAATGTCCGGAAAGGATTTGCCTATTTTTTTTAGTATCAAAGAAAGGTTATGAGGATATGACTGTAACGAATCGATTGCAAAAAACAGCAAGTCGGTGTGATGTATAGAACGAATTTTATTGAATTTTTTATTATTGTGGATTTTGTTTAGTTTGTGGATGGAGCTTGGAGAGTTTCCAATAGATGGTGTGAAAGCAGGTTTTTTGGGGTGACAAAATGTTCGTGATTCCCAATAAACTTAACGACAGATGTTAAAGAAAATGTATGTGTTTGGAAGGTCGTATTATAAAGAGCGTGGTTATTGTTCTAAATAATGCATTTGCGTCGATTACAAATTACTGCGTAGCGGTCATTGATAATTGGGAGCTACAGTAACTTATCTTGCTGGTTTTCAATCAGGGGTTATGATAGTATGATAGAATGATATACAGTAAATCTAATCGAAAGTCCCTCTGAGTACGCTGTGTGTAGCTATCTCTAAATTCTTCAGCTTTTCTTAAAATTACTACACAGTTTCAAAATTCAGTTGTTGCAAAAGGACCTAAATAATTATTACTTAAAACCCAAACTAAACACACACAATTATTGGTCTCGCTCGCAAATAATTACTGCGTGAATAATCCCTCTGTTGTCTGTAACCGTTCGCTAGTTATTCAAAAATATAAATTATAGCCTAAACCCTTTTTAATCTTCTTCAGGATAGCCAATAGAACCAATAAATATGTATATTCTAATAAAAATAGTAATGCATTTTATTTCGGTAATTAACGTGCATTAACGTAATACAAAAACGTAGGGACATTCACGGGTACCACCAAAAACAGAGCGGAACGTGGGATAATTTTTGAAAAGTTGGGGCAATCCCGAAAAATAAAATCCCTATTTAATCGCTTCTATATGTGTATATTATCGGATTTTTCAATTACAGACCTCTAACTTTGAACTGCTGTAGACGCCACAAAAAATCGTAGAAAAAACTAATTAACACCATTACATTTGTCATGTTCTTCTGCTTATACTCCATAAAAATGGTTCTATGAATTGATAATACTGTTTTAAAAACAGAAATGGTATAAAAATTCGCGATTATTTACATTTTCTCCCGTTACGTCGACTTTACTATTGTTTATAAACTAAACTAAAAGTCTCAAAAATAATTCTTATTCAGCGAATGTTAACTAATGTTTGTGACAACATTTAGAAATTTCGAGCTTCTACATGCGAAGTATAATGAGTTATTAACCTTTTCCAAAAACTTTGCTAAAAACGACCAGACACGTTTTTTAAGGGATTCAATTTATACTGTCGCCTTCAGGAAAATGTGATCACATGATCAATAAAATTAAACGTTTAAAACTTATTATGTAACTACAAATAAGTGATAAACAGAACGATGTTTTCATTTGGCGACCATCGATGCTAAAGTAGTCAAGTACAGTCTGGTCCTGCTGTAGTCGCGCGTACACTGCCACACTGACTGGAGTCTAAAACTGAAGTGGTTACATACCGATTACGCGAAGGATTTAAAGAACACTCAATGTCATAGATAACACGTTTATCAAAATTCTTCGCTTCCCAACCTACCATTCAAACACTGTTTTCAACCGAATATGAGACCAAACATGAATTAAAATTGTATTGTATAACAGACGATTTAAGACAGAATGACCATATTCCGTCACGTTTCAAATATTGGATAATTAAAAAGAAAAATAATGTAGGTATTATAGAAAAGTTTCAGTATTTCGTAAGTTTAGCACAGAGAGTAAAGGAAGCGGAGACTTCTAGAATCTGTCAGTAGGAAGGTTCAGAGTATTAGCAAACTGCAGGCAACAGCTCAAGAAGTCATAAAACTATCCACAACTACTAACGGGAAGCGAGGGGAGTGAAGAAAGAAAGAAGGGATCGTATACGAAGGACCTCTTGATAACTCTTGACACAACTGCGCAAGATATGAGATTATGTTGACCCGTCAGAAAATCTGATTAGCGCTTGGTCGCCGCCAAAATGAGAGTAAGTATCAAATAACAAAACTATGAAATATTGATAAAAATGTAATCTATGGCATAAAGTGTCCTTCGCGTAGTCGGTATGTAATCACCTCAACTTTGGACTCCAGTCAGTGTAGCAGAATGCGCGCTCCAGTCAAGATAAATAAATAAATTTATTGTCAAAAAACAGTACAAACTGCGTATGACCACGTGGAGGGAAAAAAAACTAATTTACTCTCCGGAAGCAAGCAAGGGACCATCCCATCAATTCCGATCAAGGGCCCTAAGGCAGAGGCGGATTCAAAAAATTCAGCAAAAATTCCTAGATAAGATAAAAAGTTAGCTGCGAGTTATAATACTAATAGAATGTCAATATGTTTGTAATTTTAAGCAAAAAATTACATGTAAGTTATTATCGAACTATAGATTATTCTGAGTATAGTGCTTAAAAATTGAAATAACACTAAATTCACGATTTATTGTTACAATAGACCCGCCCCTAGACAAAGCCTAGAGAACCTGTATGATAAATCCGCCTCTACCCGAAGGAAAACCGGAGAAAAACCCGGGCCAGGATGGGGCTACAGAATTTATGTACACAAACGTGCCAATGTTGAGTACACATAAAACTAAATTAATATGAGCCATAAGACAACACAATCATGCAAGAAAATAGTTTTTGAAATTGTTATAAGTTGTTTAAAAAGTACTACAGCAATGGCGTGATAAAGCACAAGACGAATTTAACTTTTGTTAAAATCAATAAATTCTTTTACAGTGTAGAAGCACTGGTGCAGGAGGTAGTTTTTAACCGCGGATTTGAAGATATTCAATTTCATAATATCTTTTATATTCTTGGGCAGGGAATTATATAGAACGATTCCCGAATGGTATGGTCCCTTTTGGCAAAGAGTGGTTGACACTCTAGGGCGATGAATATTACTACTATTGCGTGTATAGTGTTCGTGAACGAGACTGTTTCGTATAAAGCAAGGGTGGCACTTCAGTAATTCGGTCTTAACAAACACGACCGTTTCATAAATATAAATGCAGGGAAGTGTTAAGATATTTAATTCCTTGAATAAAGGTTTACAAGAGTTTCGGGGGTGAGATTTACAAATTATCCGAACTATCCTCTTCTGAATTCTGAAAGTTTGAATACTCTGACCGGAATTACCCCAGAAGGTAATGCCGTAACGTAAATGGGAGTAAACGTTTGCAAAATATACGCAACGGGAAATACGTGGACTAACTGCGTTAACTAAGATTCGGAATGCGTAACACAATTTGCTTAATTGGGAATTAAGATTGTCAATGTGACAATTCCATTTGAGGTTGTCTTGAATATGGAGACCTAAGAATTTTGTATTTGTAACAGTTTTTAATTGTGTTCCGTTTAAAGAAAGAGAAACCTGGGGTAAAGATTTTGTGATACTATTGTGAAATGACATAGACACTGTTTTGTCAGTGTTTACAATGAGACGATTTGCATGGAACCAAGTCGAAAGGTTAGACAAAACTTTTTGAGCATTGGCGTGTTTACATAGTAAATTAGTGTCATCAGCAAAAAGAACCATTTTGCAATCTGATGTGGATGATGTCATGTCGTTCACATACAATAAAAACAGTATAGGGCCGAGAATTGATCCATGGGGTACTCCGCAAGTAAGTGGCTTTGTTTGTGAAAGACAACGCTCAAGTATTTTATTTTTAGTATAGGATATTTCTACTTGTTGATACCTATCTTTTAAATAAGAAGTTAGCCATTGATGTGGAAGTCCACGAATGCCTAAAGAATGCAATTTGGTAAGGAGAATTCCGTGATCGATGACATCGAATGCTTTGGATAAGTCAAGAAAAACACCCTGAGGATTTTCTCCACGGTCAAGAGATGTGGTAACTTCGTTTAAGAAGGAAAATATGGCGCTTGTAGTGGAAAAGGATTTCCTAAAACCGAGTTGATCATCAGAGAGAATGTTATTTTTTGATAAAAAATCTAGAAGACGCTTATAGAATAATTTTTCTAGGATTTTTGAGAAAGTGGGTAGTAGAGATGTAGCAGTATCAGAGTGTACTTCTACGCTTCAGCGCCGTTGATCAACAAATGAAAACTTGGTTCTGTTTATCACTTATTTGTGGTTACATAATAAGTTTGAAACGTTTAATTACATTGATCATGTGATCACAGCATATTACTGAAGGCACGAGTATAAATTTTATTCCTTAAAAATGTGCCTGGTCGTTTTTAGCAATGTTTTTGGAAATGGTGAGTAACTCATTATCCTTTGCATGTAGAAGCTCGAAATTTTTAAATGTTGCCAGAAACATAATAGTTAACATTCGCTGAATAAGAATTATTTTTGAGAGTTATTTTATAANCTTTTAGTTTAGTTTATAAAAAATAGTAAATTCGACGTATCGGGAAGAACAGTAAAAATTTCGCTTTTTTAAAAACATTTCTATTTTTAAAACATTATTATTAATTATTAGAACCATTTTATTGAGTATAGGCAGAAGAACACGACAAATGGTGTTAATCTGTTTTTTCTACGATGTTTTTGGCATGTACGGCAGTTCAAAGTTTGAGGTCTATAATAGAAAAATACAATTGTAGTTGTACCATTTTGTGCTTTGATTATAAAAAGTTATTTACTCAGCTAATATATACGTGCGCTAACTGTATTTAATATTTTGTTCCAGGTAAAGTGATGCAACATGACAGTTACCGTTGCTTCGACTTCAGAAAGCATGGAAATGTACGCCCATTCCCCACAAAGAGAACAAATCAACTAGTTGGGTTTCTGGTAACTGAGAAAGGATTGCCTTGGTTTGATGCGTCGCCTTGTCCTCCTCAATGCAGACCTTGGAATCACAGGGACTGGGCATTTTGCTGAGATAGGTTTTTCAGAAAACGCACGTTTTTTGAAATATTTAATGGATATTTTATAATCACCATCAATGTGCCAAGGTGTGGAGATAATGAGAGTTATTATGACTTTATAAATAAGTATTAATTAAAATAAATATCAATTAAAATAAATAAATAAATATTTTTTAAATATTAAATAACACAATGAATATAAAATAAAAATGAAACTAGCTTATAAAGGTATGAAAATAATGAAATTAATAAACAAACGTCACATCCTTTGTCTATAAAAATCGTAGGGAAATAAATAAGTTTTAATCTCAGCGAAAGTTTCAAGTGGTTTACACGGGAGGACGCACGAGCTGAAAGAACATGATTGAAGCAAAAGGGAAGATATTAGTCCATCGACAATATAAGGACTGCGTGAGGGTCCTGTGCGAACCGAAGGCAACGTCGCAAGGTGTATTTCGACAGCGACGGCAGCGGCAAGTGAGTGGCAGTGTCCTTGGCGTTACGTTGACATCAGGGGGTACAAACTCCCATAAGAGCCTTCGGTAACGAATTTACGCCATCTANACAGGCAGGGGAACTAATTCAATGACGTCACGTAAACGAATGGCGCTTCTTCCAAAACGGGGCATTCAACCCGAGATCTTTTTCATTAAATTCGCATTGAAAGTACATATTTTGCTATCAACCAGGGATATTACAAAAAAAACTGCAATTAGAATTCAAAGCAAAAATCGCTAATAAATCCTCAACCAACATATAAAAATTACAAATAATGAGTAAATGGAATAAATGGTAAATGACTTTTTATTGAAAGCAAGTATTTATTTTAAAAATATTAATTATGGATACAGAGAGGATACACACAACGGTTCCAGGTTGAAGAACNTATGAGTAGTGGTAATGCACACAATAGTTTCTATATTGAGAACATTTATTAAATAGTTCCTTTACAAATTAAACCTACTTGTGAATATAGAGATAATGCAAAGAACACAACCTATACTGATTACACATAAGAAAATAAACTTCTTGAGGGTTTACATAAAACAAAAAATGTATTAAACTGAGTACAGATAAAAAATAAAAATATTACAAATAATTAAGGATACAGAAATAATATGCACTTCACTGGTTATATTGAGAATATTCAAGAAATAGTTCTTTTACAAATTAAACCTACTTGTGAATACAGAGATAATGCAAACTACTCTGCCTAGACTGATTACAAATGGAAAAATGAATTTTTTTTGATACACAAAAAACATAACTCTAAATAAAGTTAAAAAAGAAATGAAACTATTACAAATAATTGTAGATAAAGAGATGATATACACACCAGTGCCTATTTTGAGAACATTTAGGAATAATAGAGATGAGGCAAAATGTAAAAAATCAATTAGAACTTAAACCAAATTAAAATTGTTTTATTTAAGAATTTTGTAATTATGTCTGAGGTAAAAGAACCTTAAAAAATCAGAATAATTTCTGGGGGCATATACATGTTTAATTTTTCATTCAGAAAATGGAACTAAAAATGTTGATTTTCAGAAATTATTTCTCAGTGTTTTTTTGTAATGTTAAATAAAAACATATTTCAGAATTGTTTAGCAAAATACAGTTTATGATAAACGAAATCCAAAAGAAGAAAATGTGTATGATTTAGGGTTTTTAAAAATATTTTTCTCTAATATATCGCTGGGATGACTGTACAGATAAGTAATATAACTATTGCAATTAATGAAGTAACAGATACAAAGGGTACGTACGCAGCTGTATCAGATGTCAATAATTGAAAAATAAATATGTCAATATGGAGCAGAGTTAAGAAATATGTCTAGATTACAATACAACTATGTCTAGATTCAGCACAGATAAAAATAATACAGTTAACAGTAACAAAAAAGTATGGAAACAAGGATAATTTACACCTTAATATCAAACACACAAGATTGCTTCTCTATCGCTATTTCAACACCAATGTTTGTTCTAAATACAATGTTTCCCATAGATGCCATTGTTCAGGAAATTGTACCGTTATCAAGTTCTTCGAGAATACTTACAGAATCCAAGATTGATCCCATTTATTCTCATATTATCCTGATACGATTAATTAAGTTAGTTGCCTAAGCAAATTCCTTTAAATCATGTCTAACATACATTTCCTGTGGAAAAATCTCCGGACGAACTATGTACTTCTTGACATCAGCATCGGAGCATTCTGCAATTGAAAAAAATAAAAATTCAAAATTTCCATGACAACTATAATAAACGTGATAAGACTCAACACTCAAAATAATGAAAGAAATTGTACTAATAACTTGCCATAAAGAAGCAGTAGGAAAATTGTGGGCAACCACTACTTGCTTTCTGACTTGGCATTTTTTCCCGAAGTATGATATTCTTGAACACAGATACACATAAATAAACACAAACTAGGATTAGGGCACGCACAGGGCACAAATTTCTAACTTTCGCCTCCATGCCGCCTCCAACATGCTCCAACAGCTGACATTAGACCAACCGTCGATGCTCAGCGCGAACCCATTTTCAACTCTACTGCGCAGGCCACCGTGGCGCTACCTATTTCCGTCTCGAAACTAACTATTTGTCACCCGAGTCAGTACCCTCCGGTTGACAGTCTAACCACCTGGTGAGGCATGAAGAAGTCGCTGAATAGGGCAGCGCGACCGTTTGTCAAGAGCATCGAGGCGTCACGAGCATAGAAATATACTATCTAGGTAGTCTACTATATGATCACGAGCTGTTTTGAACGCCCCACCAAAGTGCTAATAGTGCGAAACCTGTTGGAGGGAGGAAAGAACCTCTCGTAAAATTGAGGACAGTACGACATTTGAATATTTTTGTTTGTAGGAAGTAAGGTTTCTTTAATGTTTTGACAAATATTATTTTGAAAAGGTATGATAAATTTTAACTCTAGTGTAGAGAAAAATGGAAAAATGTTAGATAGTTCACTCATGTAATGAATATTGTGGTGACGAAAGTAATTGTTTTTATGTAGAGGAATGAAATTTATTTCAAATTATGGTAAGAAAACGTTTTAAAACTGTGAGAAAGATTTAATTATGATTACTAGTTGAAAATTATTTCACATTGTATGGGTTAAATTCAGTGGTTTACGAATTGAAAATACAGAAAAAGCCAGGCAAGGACCATTGTGCCGATAAGTATACGTAGAGCTGAGGAGAAATAATATTACGTTGTTGCGAATAGCAATGAAATGTGTAAAATGTTGATTCTTTGTTATTAGTGTTAGGATGTCAAGAGGAGTTCGCTTCGAAATCGCATTTCCATTTTTAACGCTCTCCACTTAGCGCTGCCTTCCTAATACCGACTTTGGTGGAACTATCTATAATTCCACCAAGATAACGACCATCGCCGGCTTCTCGGCCAGCGAAGTCGGATCTCTGGTTGCCCCGTGGTTAGCATGCTTGGGTTCAATTCCCGGTTAGAAAAAAAAGATTGTACCTTTTCACTTCAATGTCCCAGTTCATATAGCTGTGACAATTGAAAATCAAACCATCCTTCATCTATTAGCTTCCTGGTACCACTACCTAAGGTCACTAACTCTTACTATTGCTAACTTCTTCTACTTACACCTCCACGTGGGCCAAGTAGTTGGTAAACTCAGCTAACCGGCCCACCTACTAACAATAGCTCCTACCACCCACCTCCTACATCCTATCACCTCATGCAGATAAACTTCAATAGCACTTAGCTACATTTCCTATTTACAAATACTACAATGAAAAAAAGTCGGATCAGTTTCACTTCCTCCCATGACATCGTTTCGGCCCAGATATTCGTCTTTATGATCAACCACTAACACAGCAGTTTCGTAAACATCTCGATACACACAAAATGATTAAAAATATCCCAAAATACAATAGAGTATCATTTTATGACAATACAAATCAAGCTATGCGAAGAAATAGAACAGGAAATGGAGAAACCAGGTAAACCATTTTCTGTCGTTTTCTTCAACCAAGAGATATTATTTAGTTATTGAAGTGAACTTCTAAAGTAAATAAGTTATTAAAAATGATGTTTATAACACAGAAAATTTGTATCTTCGTATTTTATTCAAATATTTATTAAAAATTACAAGTTTTAAAAACTAAAACCTCAACGAGACATTAATTTCATTAAAAATATACAATACAGTATTGAATATTGAAATCGTTCAAGATTTTTAATCATTAAAGAATTTTTTCCTAGTCTCATGTTGTTCATTATACATGTGTGATATACGAACCACGGGTTAAAACATCGCGCGTAAAAAGGAAAAAAACGACAGAATGCTCTACCATCGCTTACGGCGAAGCTCCGCCAGCAGCAGAGTAGCACCCTCTTCCTCGGCTCACAGCGGGTCAACCAGAGACCTCCCCTACCTACGGATGGACAAGTGGTTAATATATTGATACGTGTATCTTATCGATATTTACAAAACTATCGATATTATTGAGCCGAAATATCGATATTTCGATACATCGACCGATATTACCTAGATCGATAATTACAAAATTTGTAATCAAAATAACAAAAAAAAAATCAGGAAATATTTATGATTGCTTTATTTCAATACTATTGTATCTAATATAGTAAAATAACTAACAGCATGAAATAAAAATATCTATTAATTAAAAATACTGTACAAATTTAAACAACACACTTTCTATTTTTTTAAATGATGACATTTATTTGAAATTAAAATAGCTAAACTAATATTTGTCGGAAATGGTTGTTGAGAGAACTTTCAACTTTACATGCTCCCTTGTCAGCTTACTTCGGTTATGTGATACCACTGAGTTGGCAGTGGATGACATTCTTTCGGATGATATAGAAGACGTTTTTCCTTTACCTTTTTCGATATGTGACAAAACAGGTGTAAAATGCCGACTATCTACCCGCAACTTAACAGTATCAGACTCTCATTAACACGTTCACTAATATCTTGGATTATAACCATTAATATAACAGTTTAAATGTTATTCTCCATGCTAAACACATTGCGAATAAAATTACTCTTACTTAGAGTTGTCAGTACAAATCAGTAATCTAGAAACTTTTTCTTTTTAACAAGTTCGGATGCACGGAAGATGCTTAAAATTAAACATCGATATTGTTTCAAAAAATAACGTCATTTTGTCGTATCGATATTTTTTGCCTACTCCTAGCGATCCCCGCTGACACGCCACTGCTTCCCCTCCAGAGCGGGACCTTATAAGCCAGCAGTAGCAGGCGGAGAGCGACTTCGGAGCTTGAGC
>NNCF01126062.1:31360-52889 GCA_002313205.1 Laupala kohalensis
AACTTTAAATTATGGCGTGTAAAAGGCGTTCCAGCAGCAAACAATCCCGAAAGGTTCGGAACCGTCCTGAATTCCGTGCATGCACACTGAGGAAATTGTGAGAGAATTCCGAACTGTTCGGAATTTGCTGCTGGAACAATCCTATAGCTTCCTTGGAGTTCACTGCTTCAATCGCTGAGTGAAGTGTTGTTTGCAGGTGGAACCGTCTTTGCGGAACCTGTTGAGGTCTCCGCCGCTAGCATTGAGACAACTGAATCCAGAAGAACAACTGCGATTTATGAAATACCGCTTGACCTCCGCATCGCCAGAGAATCTGCTCAAGTATTTTTCTGGATGGGCTCATGAGGTCTTGGGTAACCCACTCCACCTAAGAATGGCGGTGGAAATGATCAACGCTAATCCAGGTGAGTAGTAAAGAAATATACCTCTTAGCGAGATTGTGAAACATTACGTAGTATTGAGTTATTCAATTATCAAGTTGTTATTCTGTCTCTCTGATAAATAATTTTTGTCATGTAAGTAATTCATATTATGTAAGTAAAAGGAGTCATGTTTGTGGGTGTTAACTATAATGAAATGAATTTCCGTTGGAAAATCATCCGCATTTTGTGATTTGTCTTGCCTGAGTTTGTGTGGTTGACCTTTGTTGTTTCGAGTGTAGACCTTTAGTACATACTGTTGTGAGAACAGTGGTATCATGTAATTTTGTTAAATGATTCTACTTAAAATAGTTTATGTAGATATACGTAATAAATAATAAAGCTGATATGTGTGAGTGTTTAAGCTTGTAACTTCCATATTCTCTGAATGAAACACTGCTAGCATGAGCCATGGGTCAGTTGTTTTTCCTTGCACTATTAGCCCTCATAGTCAAGGTCGAATGGAATGTTGTAGCTCCAACAGCTGTCTTCACTGAACTCTCTCTCTTTCATAAATGTAATTTATTTTTTTCATTGTTGGTGTAGGTTAAAAATAATTATCTCCAAAAATATAATAGGCTAATACTTTAGTCCTCTGTAACTGAATAAAATAAATCACATGGTTTAATGCATGTAGTTAAAAATATATTATCGAAAATGAGATTTTATTTATTCATTTTTAGTTTACTCTTATGGACAGTTTTTCTAGCATGTTTCCTTCTGGAATCAAGTCCAAGTAGTGATCTTGTGTTTTAACGACGCTTCCACTGAATATGTAAATCATACTTAAATTCGTGTTTGAAGTTTTAATGGTACAATTCTATATATTATTAGATTTCAAATATTGCTAGCGTAAATATATTAAAAGTGGTTTGATTAATCGGGTCCCTAATGCCTTCTATTGTACAAAGAAGACTGCTTCTCAGGCAGAAAAGACTAATTGCCCTAACTCAGTTACATTTTGTGGGTTTTCCCGCCGAAAGTTGAAGAATATTGCCATTGAAATTTCATCATATGTGCGATGGTGTTACACCAAATTCTTGTATACTTGCAATCCTTGAATCAAAGCTCATTATTTCAAATAAGATAACAATATTGATTTGATTTGGTTTTTGTTTTTTGGTACAATTAGAATTTTCCTATTATTTCTCGGAATCTAGCTGCTGCGTAGCGTTGTGTTCTCGTTTCTTATAAAACATAATCTTATGTCTTTCGGTGCGAATTGAGTCAACAAAAATAAAGAAACTTGTGGTCTATTAGTTGCTCTCTTAGTCAATTATTTCCAACTTTTTGATTTCTTAGTAAAGCACATTTAGACATACAGAACTCTGGAATTATTGTCATCCAGTATTTAAAATGAAATGAAAATCATCCCTTTCGATTAAACCCTGTTATTCTCAAATTATGTTTAATTATAATTATCTCTTTTGCAGAATTTGTTAAGCAACAGCCTACTTCAATGTATGACTTGTACAGCGAATTTGTCTCATTGAAATATGATGAATATGAGCGCAAATTTTCTAGAATCCCTAAGCAACAAAGTGATTTCCAGAAGAAGCACGAAAAATGCGCCATCGTCTATCTGGTATGTGCCGTATATAATATATACATTATATTAATATGTGTGTGTGTTGTAACAATTTTAATTATATAATTAAATAATGGGTGCTTAGGTAAGCTAAGTCCCCACTTGTTAGAAAAGTCAAATTGTCATATAACAAATTTAAAATGATTACCAAAAGAAAGTGCTAAATGAAGCTAAGCCCCCACTTGAGAAAGTGACAAAATTGTAATCAACAAAAGAATAGTGTAGTGGTACACCCTAAGCCATACTTTGAAGCGCCACATTTTAATAAAACAAACTAAATTAGTTTATTGTCCTCCACATGGTCATACGCAGTTTGTACTGTTTTCTGACAATAAATTTATTATTTATGTATTATTAATAAAATTTTAATTATGAACAAATAAAACATAATGAAAGGAACTTGGACGGGCGGGGTTCATGCCCATTTCTTCAAGAAAACACTCACTTCTGGTATTGGAACTATGCACAGCATCACAAATAAAATTGGTTTTATTTAACATTACTAAATTTTTCAAAATTACCACGCACTACATCATACATGCGTATTAACACTTCCGTAGATTTTCCCCCAAAATTCACACGTTAAAATTTACAGAATATTCGCAGTGATGTGGGTACACTAAGCAGTCCCCACTCTTCATTTCCTGGATTTACTTTATACAAATGAATAAAGCAATAGCAAAGCTAATAAGTTCGTGCTGAAAATAAATTATCTTTCCCCGTCAGTCTATTATTATCGAAGCACACACTTTATCTTCGTCAGACAATACGAAGTCACTTGTTCGCGTCTATTTCTGACTGGACGCTACCAGTAAATTACAGTTACCTTATTTACCAAGATGGGTGAAAGGTAGGCTACCCTAGACCAAACTGCGGGTCGTCTGGGGCGGACGCTCGGTTCAGTAACCCGTGGATTGTTGACCGCTACTACCAGGAGATCCTTCCCTCTGGTTGGCTCCGTCGCTTTTCGCCACGCCATTCATTGAAGTCTCTGGCCGCCCTTCCCAGGGTCCATGACCTAATTAAGACTCTCGGCCTTGCGTTGCGAGTCACGAACTCCCTACTCACGACGAAAACTCGTCACAGAGAATCTCTCCCAAAATGCAAGTCAATTGTTCATTACCACAAGTTGCTAGGCATTTGTTTCGATGCTATGAGCCGATAATAACATCAAAAAGTCACAGGTTCATTAATAAAGTTCACGCGCTAATAAAGTAATTTAACAAGAGACTGCACTCGAAAATACCTAATAACCGAAGTGCTAGCTCACATCGCTATGCTGCCAAGCAATGGAATCGCGTACATCGCCCAATGAATGGGAACAAATAAATATTTTAGTTATTTCTCAAAGAGTGATTTCGTCCTCAATTACTTTATTTATGATATTAATTTCTTAAAGATTCAGAAACGTCTATGGTTTTCCCAATCAATATTTCTGTTTACGATAGAAGCTTGAAAGAAATTTTATTGCAACTTTAATCCTATAGTAACATTTTAACTCTCGAGGTGATGAATTTCTTATGACTACCTAAATCTCTCCACAATTTTGACTGTACCTTCGAAGCACTAACAATTGAATTTTAGTTTGCAGATATGAATTCAACGAATGAACTGCCACTGCAAGAATTTGCAGAGTATGTAAGGAACGACTACTCCTTATCACAAGCCGAGGAAAAAACCGGCATCGTATGGATGGATGGGAAAATACTAAAATTCACTCACCATACTTATGCTGAGTTTTTTGCCTCCCAGTGGCTTTTCAGAAAAGCAAATTCTTGCGATGGGGTTCGCAAATTTGTCAAGGAGATGATGCAAGAAAAACTCAGGGAAGCTCGTCTGCTCTCATTTTTGAGAGATCAACTCTCGAAGAAGTGGCCTCTGCACGCAGCGATGTGGTTGCTTGATATGAAGGAAGTGGAGAGGATCATGGAAAGTGGATTTTCATCGCAGCAATGGGATGAAAGAGACTCATTGCTGCATTGGACCTTCGGGGAATACGTGGATTGGGCGTTTAAAGTACGTATTAAAATATTGTTGTATTTATATTAGTAAAGACCCTATTTTGTTTGTAAAGAAAATGTGTGGAAAATATTTCCAACCTACGTTCTCTATGAGCAAATATATCGCTAACATTAGTAACAAGGCTATATCCAAAACTTTTGAATCCTCTTCTCAAATTTCGAAATAGGAGATTGAGCAGTTGTTTTTAAAAGAAAGAAATGTGTTTTAAAATGTTATTGTTTATTTTAATGATAAGAATCATATGCACACTAAAGAATGATTGATAAACCTTAAAACACTTGTGACCTTAGAAAACCTTTAAGACCAGATATCAGTATAACATGTAACATGATGCATACATCCTTAACTAAATAAGAAAATTTAAGCACGTGTCTTATCTCAACTGCTGCCTTAAGATTTAAGGCAAAAGTCAAGTCAGGATCTACATAATGTGTCGTGACTGTGCAAAGTATTGGAACAAATTGATATAAATCTCGAGAAACCTACCTTGTAGGAAAAGTTGGCATGTAACAAAAACAGTGGTAGAGTTGCCAATGCTTGAATTACTGATTATTACAATTGTTAATTTATTTAATGTTGTCTTTTGATATGCTCTTCTTTTTAAATCCTACAACACAAAGGCAATTTGGGATTTAGAGGTACTTTAATCTCATACATTTCTTTTGTAAATATTGTGTTGAAATAGAGAATAATTTTTATGAAATTCCTTTCAACTAACACATAATTCAGAAAGGCAACAGTGATAATTGGAGAATTTTAATATTGATTGCATTGTTTTTCATAGAAGTTGTAATATCAAAATATTTCTTTCATTTAATTTGTATATTTCTTTCTTCTCAGGACGCTATCCAACTGTTTCCCGAAGAAATTGCCTTCCATGATCCNCTGAACCCTGGCTGGTGGTTGCATTTAGAGCAGCTGTTGGAAGCGGTTGCCCTCTGGTTGCTGACGAAGTCATGCGCCGTTGCGACCTCCCGCCCTCCACTTTGCAACGTGCGCTGCGTGCAGCTGTGAAGAGTGGAGACGTCGGTCACGGAGAGGTGTTACGTCTGCTGCTTGGGAAAGGAGTCAAAGAGGACACCAACACACCTGTAAGACTCTGTTATTTAATTTTAGAATTTATCAGTAAATTAAAAGTGCATTATTCACTAGGTTTCATTATTTATTCATTACTTTCCACATTCACTATGTTAATAATAAGCTCATACAGAGTATTGGTTTAAAAAGATTTCTTCATTAGTTTCATAAGTCCAATAATTTTATTTAGTTCTTTAATTAGTGCATTCCATTTGGCATGGTGTAAGAAATGACTTAGGAACCAATAATAATGGCTGAACAAGGTGTTTTATCGAAGAATGTAATTTTTTGTAGTTACCGTTATATTTTGTAATGTTTCATAATTTTTTCTTTAACACATACACAAAATTGATTCCATAATTGAAATCAGCTTCACAAACGCCATGAAATGATATCAATACAAACGACGAAATCATAAGAGATGACTGGGGTTCAGATGAAGGAACTGAAAGATTGTCTCTTTAATATTTGTGTACTCACGATTTCCATTATTCATGTATCTTAGCCATTGCTCAAATAGCTCATTTTTCTAAATGTTATTTTTGTGTATGAGAATGTGAAATTGAAAGGTACAGTGTTATTAATACTTGTCGCATTTTTGCAGGACACTCTTCTCCATTTAGCAGCAGAGCGAGGGAGACCTTTAATGGTGGATTTGCTCCTGAGCCACTCCCGAAACGTAAATGCACGTGACACCTTAATGCGGACTCCGTTGCATTTAGCCATTGGAGTTGTCCCGACGTCTCACAAACACGAAGTCGCCCAGAGGTTTATACAAGAACAAGTGAGTGGCGTATGAAAACTATAATTAGAAAGAAAAACATTTGTAATTTGCGATCAATTAGAAACGGCACAGAAAACTCATATGAAAGCTTTATGACCAAAACTATAGCTTATATAATTTTGCATGTCGACTTTTTTTGTTTATGGCCATATGGTTTTCGTTATTTGTACATATTGAAAGGAAGCGCTTTGTATGAAATGTGTATGAAATCTTTTTTTTTTTTTTTTTTTTTTTGAANTTTTCAGGTAAATGATGAGTATAAATGTAAATTTTTCATTTTCTTTATTCTGAAATGTGTTTGAGTTCAGGATTTCATCTTCGTTGTTAGTCATGAAACATCAATGTTGGTCCCTTAAGAAAATGTTGTCGTCAGAATTGCCAACAGTGTTAATTTGCTACATTTATGATCAGAGGTTATTGTAAGTAGGGATTTCTATTAATTCTGCCATTAGTATCATTAAATAGTTCATGTTATGACGTAGATCTGTACATTCAACATTCTTGCTGTAATAAAGGCAAACCAATTAAAATCAACATAATATTGGTAAGTCTAGATTACAGGAGTTTTCTTGCCTTTCTTTTGAAGCACAAATTAGTACTAATAATAATAATAATAATAATGGTGATGGTAGTGATGGTGATAAAATGTCTTTATTTAGTGGAGTGACTTAGACCATAGGGTCTGAACTACCTTCTGGCCATGTAAGAAAAAAGGACAATTTATACATAAGAAGAAAAATTAGGGAGGAATAACTTTAACATTTAAATCTGAGAAAGGGAAGCAAGGGACCATCCAGGGAAACCTTAAGCGATTGAGGAGAAATCCAGCAAAACCCTAAATCAGGATGGCAGCTTAGGGCCGAACAGGTTAATGTTACAATATAACAATTATCATAATATTATGATACATGAAAAATTACAATTTAAACTTCATTAAAAATATTTTAACATAACACTATTACAAATTTAAATATTAAGATAATTGTAATTTCTATAAACAAGTGAATTTGAGATTTAAAAAAATAAAGAAATCGTCATAGTGTGAATAAATGAAACACAAAAAGCAGAAGAGAATACTGTACAACAAGACTTAAAGAACAAGTAAAGATATTTTAAAATATAAAATTTGTTAAAATAGATTAAAATGATTAATCTAATTACAAATTCAACATATTGAGAAAGAAAATGCAATTTTGCACTGCGCCAATTTATTTAATTTTTCACTATTTTTACATAGTTTATAAGACATAAGACATACATTTTACATAAAAATTAAACAAGTGAGGAGGATTATGGAGGTTGGTAAAAGAAGCAAGTGAAAGAAGTGTTAGAGACAGGAAATGAGTGTGGCTGAAGGGAATTATGTAGCAAGTACATGGATAGATGTCGATATGAAGAGATTTAATTTGAGTTGGTAACTAGTTCCATGCTCTGATGGACTGTACTGTAAATGATTTAATGAAAA
Organism: Laupala kohalensis; assembly: GCA_002313205.1. Taxonomy (NCBI): domain Eukaryota; kingdom Metazoa; phylum Arthropoda; class Insecta; order Orthoptera; family Trigonidiidae; genus Laupala; species Laupala kohalensis. The sequence goes on from NNCF01126062.1 coordinate 38,716, forward strand.
GGGTTGTGTCATGTTTCGGGATTGTGAGTAGAAATGAGTCTCATGCAAGTTTTAATTTCATAAACTGGAAATGCAGTTTTTTTTTTTTTTTTAATGGTCGCTATTGGGGATCTTATGCAGAAGGATAAATATAAGTAACAAGCGTCTTCTCAAGTGTTAGGATACTGGATTTTTCATGGAATTCTGAAACATGGTCATATTTCCGTAAGTCTATATTAAAACGAATACATGCATTTTGTGCTATTTCTAATTTACGTTCTAATTTTCTCATTACATCTGTGAGCAAGAAGTCTCAGTAGTAAAAATGAAACTAAACTAGGGGTTTGATGAGGATTTCTCGTATAGGAGTTTGTAACATATCACGTAAACGTTTCATTTAATGAAGCAAAGAGTACGTGTTCCGACATATTTCTTCACTTTGGTTTTGCCAGCAAAGTGAGCTGTCAATATAGATACCTAAATTTTGTGCACTATTACACCATGTTATTGGTGTTTGGTCCACTTTAATGTCAGTTAATTGTGCTTTTGTAATTTTTTCGATAGATTGCTTTGAACCAAGGAGGAAACGTTGTGATTTAGAGGGATTTAAGAGAAAACACAAAGATGTATCCAACGTTTGTAGCGATTCCAGATCTGTATTTATGCGTTGAGTGACTTATGTTAGCTGGCGTGTCGCTTATATATATTTACAAATCATCAGCATGTATTTGAAATCTATTGAACCTAAGAGACTTGTCAACATTGTTCACATACAACAGAAAAGTTAGAGGGCCGAGAACGCTTCCTTGTGCTACACATCTTTTTGTCTGGAGAGCTACCGATTTTTTAATTATTAGTTACGACTATTTGTTTATGATTTGTAAAATATTCCCAGAACCAATTTACAGTCGACATTGCAAATCCCAGTGAGATTAATTTTGCAAGAGGAATATCATGATCGACCGAATAGAAGCCTTTGTTTGCTAAAGTCAAGAAGAACTAAAACAGTAATTTTTCCTGAATCAGTTGCATTATGAACTTCTTCGATAACACTTAATAGGGCTGCCAGAGTGCTTTTTCTCTTTTGAAAACTCTGTTGACATTCATTCATTATATTATTAGATAAATGAAAGTCTTCTATTTGCTTATGGGCAATTTTATCTAGTAACTTTGAGAGAGCAGGTAAAATGCTAACAGGGCGATATGCATTCCGATTTTTAGGTTATGTTGTTTTAGGAATAGGTTGTGCAAATGCAGTTTTCCGAGCGGTGGGGAAAGCACAACTATAGAGTGTTATTAATAAGCTCTGTTTTCATCGGAAGAACAAAGTCACAACATTTTTTTTTAATTTTCGCATTTAGATTATCTGATCTCATGGCATTAGATTTAATACTCATTATTAATTTCAGAACATCTGATTTATTAACAGTGGAAAAATAAGAAGAATCCCTTATAGTACTTTCTTGATTGTGCAGATTATTTAGAACTGTTTCTTTTAACGAGCTATCAATACACCTTGCTTGGTTCACAAAATGGTCATTTAATTTATTAAATAACACAGAACTTTTACTTTGCCTTATCCAATGCTTTTAACAGTTCTCAAAAGTGATCAACTGTCCTGTTTCTCACTGAATATGTCATGATAATATTTCATTTTTTCATTCTTTAATTTCTGAATGACATTATTTCTCAGGAAATTATAATTTTTTTGGTCTCTCTCTGTTTTATTAAAGGGGGCAATGGAGTAAGCAATATTTCTCTGTTTCATTAATTTTTGGATCAAGTAATTTGATTGATGGATCAGTTGATCTTTGGTCAAATCTTTTTTCGGGAAATTATTTTATTGAGGAACGTGTTACTTACCCGATTAAATTTATTTTATCATAACGTCTATTTCTCTTCCTTTTTTCTATTAGTACTGAGCGTCATAACCACTCATTCAGCTACAATTTTTAAAATATATTACTAAGTTGATAATTTTACGTCGGAAATTTAATGTCAATAGTCTTTTAAACAAATTTATTTACTCAGTTTCTAGCGAATTAAAAGAACTTGTCTAATTCTTGTGTGTGTCTGCTCCTCGCAGTCTGTTGACATCGAGGCGTATGATGGGGATGGATGGACGCCGCTGTGTTATGCGTCTGTTGCCGACTGCGTCTGTTGCGCAGATTCGCTACTTCGAAGAGGAGCGAAAGTTGACGGTGGTGCAGAAACTCCTCTGTGTGAAGCGTCTGCAGTCAACAACACAAACACAATGAGGTAGAAAGGTTTTCTTTCACTCACTGCTAACGAGATATTTCAGGAGAGTGGCATACTTTGCATTTCATGGGATCGTATGTACACTTTTGTGAGAATTTTCTTCTCATTTCTCTCTTTTCTGTGATTGTGTAAGTTAAGTGAGAATAAGAAAAGTAATATCAATAAACTTCTACAATTAAACTTAAAGAAAACATTTTTCTCAAAAACTCCTATATTAGGAAACATCTATTATTACATAGAAGTAAGAACCTTTTGTTTTTTTCAAAAAACGTATTATTATTACATCTCGTTTTCTACTGATGAATTTTCCAAGGAAAAGAATAGTGTTCTGTTTGTATATCGATGTATTTTATGTATTCTTTCAATGTTGATAAGTTTTTCAAGTACATGATTGATTTCTAGTAGATAAATGAACTTGTACATAATGGAACTCCTTGATTAACAACAAGTCTTAAACCTAGATATTGTTCTATGTGTATCGATTTATAAAGAAGTGAACAATTCTTGCTTTAGGTTCTTGATGAAGAAAGGAGCTTCATTGAATGCCACTGATAAATATGGCTCGACTCCTCTTCATCATGCCGTGTTCCACGGACGAATGGAAGCCGCGCAGTTGTTGATATTCAATGGTGCAGACATGAATCTGATGAACATCATTGGAGACACCCCACTGGATTTCGCCATTCAAAGGAATGAGAAGGAGATTGAAGAAATTCTGAAGAATCATGCAGTTAGTATTTATGAAACATAAAATGCCTTTTTGGTGAATCTTATTTCCAGTTTCTTTTTCTGGATAAATTATTTAGTAATAAACTAATTCTGTTACAAAAGTTTACTAAGTGGAGAGAAAAATAAGCTAGCAAATCAAACTATTATTTAAAAATTGACGAATTCTTTCTTTGATGAGAAGACTGATTTCTTTTCTCAAAAGAGAAGTTAAATGAAACTAGAAATAAATATTCTGAAGTGAGTTTCTGGTAACGTTGGAGCATAGCAATACGCATCTGTTTATTTATTTTGCTCTATACATTCAAGTAAAACTGTAATATTGTTTTATTTTTCAAGAATTTTGTTAATTTAATTTTTTTTAAATTTATTTATTTATTTTTTTGGACAAATTTTCTCATTTGTTACTTTGATTGTTAAATATTGCCTACAATATACAAGTTTAGGTATCGGGGTACATATAATCACTTTTCTTATAAATTCAATTTTACGTTTAAAATCCTTGACTATGATTTGCTCGACAGAAAGGAAGCCATAATATCACTGGGCATTGGGAGTATGGTACAGAGGTTACTCATTATGAAAGTCAGGAACATTCGATTAAAAATATTTAAATAAACTCCGATTTGACTGAGAAGAACAATAAGCAAAGAAGTAATTTAAACAGAGATTTTTGACAGCTCCCATTTCAGTGACGTTTCAGTTCGCTTATGAGAAGGGTTTTGTAAATGGGGAAATAAATAATTTGTATTGTGAATACTGAGGGATAAAAGACAGATAATTTTCAAAAAGTACGGAAATGTAATAATAGTGTTACTATTGTCTTCAATGACAATATATAAATTTGAATGGCTTGTATTGTATTAGCGCATGTTTTCATTTTTGTTGTGATATATTACATTCTTGTCCTTCCGAATGAAAAGAAGAAAGAATGAGGAAGGACAAATGGCATTTTCTTTGCTTCGAAAGGAATTAGGAATATTTTCTAAGGTTATCTTTATTCTTATTTGTTTTTCTTTCTATCCAAGGAAATTGATAATTCAGGAAAGTTAATTTTCATGATAAATAATATACTAGTTAAATGTAAAATTCAAAAATTCATAAACTAATGTTACTGGTTCAATATTTTTTTCTTGTATATCACAAATTTCCGAAGACATCCATTAAGTTTAGATTCTATTGATGATGTTACTGAATTTGTGGAATAATTTTGAAAAGAATTATATATAGAGGAATATATCCTTAAAGTGAATTTTTTGAACTTTTGCTCAGAAATCAGAACTAGCCTTTCTAATCCTTATTAATTATTTACTGAACACTATTTCCTTCAATTTCATCAATTCGTAAAATTCATCGACACAAGATCTCATGGAAATGGATTCCTTCCTTGTAATGAAGTACTAACAATTTTTTTCCAGGATTCTAACGCAGTGTTCAACAAAGAAAAGCAATTGGCGCATCTGCAGCTGATGATTGAATTGAAAACCGCTGCGCAGAGAGGTTCCCCGGAAGAAGTGCGTGAGATCTTGCAGCGTTCGACCTTTTCGCCTGCGGAATTAAAGGGAGCTTTTCTTGCTGCGGTGGAGGGCGAAAGTGGAAGTCACACGGAGGTCACAGAGATTCTCCTTAAGAAGGGAGCAAAGGATGCTCAGGAGGGAATGGTAAGGGTTATTATTATTCATTAGAAGAGATTTCAAATTTCACGCGTCTTATGAAACAAAATAAAATAACTCATCCAATTTGACTTTCGAAGCGAAGAGTTGACACAGAGATGGAGTGAAAAATGAAATTTATATTTCTTATGTATCCAAGTAAATTGCCATAATTATTGAATAATATTGAATTTACAATATGTGAAGTATTGATTTCAAATTTGGAAGAAAAAAAATTATTGAAATAATTCAAATGTTTCTAAAAGAAATCATATTTTTGCTATTTTTTAAAATCTCTTATCGCTAATCAGATTTGACATACGTATAAAAATGTGTCATGCTTTTTTTTTTCGTTATATTAGTTATATTTTTTCAAATTCTTGTGTATGTTTTAAAAGTGGTTTAACTTCAACATTAAACTCTCTATTCAATATTATTTCCTGTATTGTTTGTGCAGGGAATGACTTCTCTTCACCATGCAGCTCAAGGAGGGAATTTAGAAACTTTGGATCTTCTTCTGAGTCACTTTCAAGACTTCAATATAAGAGACTCCTTTGGACGAACTCCTTTGCATCGGGCGATCGGAGTGAACCCAAATGATCACAAACACGAAGCGACGCAGCGGCTTCTGGAGGAAGAAGTGAGAGTTATTTGCATTTGAATTAAGAAGTAAAAACACATTTAAGAGAATATTCACCAGAATAAGGGAATATACAAAATTTACAACTAATTCAAATGATATGACAGATTGAAAAATCCCTTCAATATTTCACAATAAATCGAAACTGTGATTTTCTCTTTAAGCTTTAAGACAGAAATGGTTCTTGTACCTTGAGACATTTGCATTAGAAAACCTACATGATCAATGCTTTGTGCCTTTGTTTGTCTTGAATTATTTTTATATGAATATTCTGAGTAAATTTCTGTTTTCTTTGTTCTTCAATACAGTTTTTTTATATTGAATTATTTTCCTGAATCTGAACTTAAATTCTAAAATATTCTTTCTTGAAGCAGTTTCTCTTTATATGTTCAAGAATCTTGAGTTCTTGTTTCTTCTAAGATTATTAAGGAATCTTAATTGATTTCAGTGAAAGAGAATGTATTTTTTCTTCATCAGATGAGTTGTCTTTAATTTTAAAACCCTATCACTATTTTTATGTTTTTAAATGCTGAATTAATTTTCATATTTTTTGGAACTCTTTTCTGGAAGTTCTTATAGTTTTGTGTTATTTAAGGAAGCGAATATATTTTCACTTCAAATATTTCATGATTATTCAAGTTTATTAGTATATCATTCATTTTGTTTGATAAATGTACTTTTTGTTTCTTATTTGCATAAGTTCATACTATCTATGAATATTTAATGTCATATTCTTTGTCTCTTTCTCTTCTCAGTCTGTGGACGTCGAAGCAGAGGGTAAAGAAGGAAGGACGCCACTGTGTTTTGCGTCTCAAGTCGACTGCGTCAGTTGCGCAGATTCGCTGCTTCAAAGAGGAGCGAAAGTCGACGGCAGCGCAGTTCCTCCTTTGTTGATTGCTGCTCAGAAGAACTACGTCAACATCTTGAGGTAAAACTATTTCTTTCACTCGCTTCACATGAGACACTTCATTACTTACATCAACACTCTCTGAAATGCTGCAGATACAACATGAAAAGAAATTAGTTCATCTCTAGAACTCTGGGGAAACAAAATATATTTGTTGAATAATGCTTTCGCTGTCAAGATGTTTTTCCTTCCGTATGTTGAAGATGCAATTCAATCCATAACACGTTTTAATACTACAATATTCCAAGTAAATACAATTTGGTGATATTTGTTTCATGATATATTATAAATTTTATGTTTTTTGTTCATATATTTCTGCTTCATGAGTAAATCTAATGATGTAATCAGTAAATTCAGATGAGTTTTGTAAATTCATGCATTCTGCGCATTTTGAATATAATTTATTGTAATATTTAAGATAAGTTTATTTTAAGTTATCAGTTTCTTGTCTAAATAAAAAATGTAACCGCTGTGTGTGTAATTATTATTAAATGAATACTTGTTTTGAAAAGTATCTTATTTATTTGTTTTATAGTTAAGCAAGAGTTAAAAAACATTTGATGAATATTTGTATTATAAGAGAAATCAAACCCTTATTTCTCCTGCAGGATGTTTCTGGAGAAAGGAGCTCAAGTGAACAAAGTATCTAAAGATGGTTTCACTGCTCTTCAAGTAGCATCGTATTTAGGTCGAAAGGAATCTGTGCAGCTGTTGCTTCTCGGAGGCGCAGACATCAGCATCAGAGACTCTGAGGGAAAGACTGCTTTGGATTACGCTATTCAACAGGGAAAAGAGGAGATTGCGAATATTCTGAAGACGCACAAAGTATGTGATGTGAAACAGCTAGTCCTTTAAAATAAAATGTTAATAAACTATGTGAAGTACACAAAACAATTGCGAATATTATACTGAAAGAATTTCCTGCATTTTGTGGAACACAATCATTACGCCCACCAAGGGGTGGGGGATATGATGCCAGGGCTTAACTACTTCACCTCCCAATTCTTTTTCCTTTCATGAATTAAATTCTCGGGTTTCCCCTTTGCCTACGAAAGCGAGGCATAGTACTACTTCTAGTTCTTCTAGCAGGCGTCCAGCTTCAGGTGTAGCCGATAGCCCGATGTCCTTTGTATGTCAAAGAGGCAATAGTCCAGTATTTCTTCTGGCTAAGGACAGTTTCTAGGTCAGGAACTTCTGCCCTCAGCAGGTCTCTTGACATAATCGGGTAAGGGTATTTAAGGAGGATGTGTTCCAGGTCCTCTTCATCTCCCTGGCATAATTCACATTGAGGCGAGTCTGCCATATTGTAGCGGTTAACATATTTTTGGGTAACTATGTGACCCGTTCTAGTCCTGGCAGCAAAGGTGGCCAGCTCTCGGGGTTTGCCCTTGTAGGTATCTTCTTTAGGTGGTTCGCCTTGAATATCGAAAAGAAAACGGCCGACAGCACCTTGAGTCCACCTTTCAGCCCATTTGTTGCGGAAATAACGCTCACCTGCTTTTTGACAATGCTGCAGGGAAAAAATTTCTTGTTCTGTTGGTTGCATGGAGGAGGCGTGCTTGGCGATTTCATCCGCTCTCTCATTTCCTATTATCCTGCAATGGGATGGAACTCACTACAGCGTTAAATTTTTGCTGCAATCATACAGGTCACTTATAGCTTCCCTAATTTTATTAATCCGGAAGGAATATGCTGTGGTCTCAGGTTTAGCAAGAATCTGAAGGGCAGACTTTGGATCAGTTAAAATGCAGATGTTGTCGTGATCTGTTGAGAAGCAACTTGCTAATGCAGCATTTATGGCCAGTAATTCAGCGTCGGTGCTTGACTCTGCGTTAGCCGGGACATAGAAACTTTCCCCAGTTGTCTGATTAAAGTACCCTGCTCCAGATCTTCTTTTTTGTAAGTCCATCTGATCCGTCTGTAAAGATTTTTTCATGATCTCTGTACCACTCATGCAGCATCTCTTGTGCTTCTAGTTTGAGAAACTCTGGGTGACTTTGCTTATTTGCTTTACTAGGTAGGTCTAAGATGACCTGGACTCCAGGCCATTACTGGGTGATTCTTTGTACACAATTGGTATAACTTCAGGTTTGCTGTCAGGTAGCATTGGCGACATAGCATGGATGTTATGACGAAAAGAGTTTTTCATGGAACTAGGCTTTGTGAGAACGGCGCGCATCGGATGGTCAAAGGGTAGCAAGTTGATTTTTAAACATTTCTTCCATATTTGTTTTGAAATGTATATATCAATCAGTTCAACACCTAGTTCAATCACCATCGCTGATATTGGTGTGGTTTTTGTACAGCCTAAACATAGGCGGAGAGCCGCAGACTGGATACGTTGAATCTTTGCTAAGTGGGTTTTTGCGGTCATCCCCCATATTTCACAGCCGTAGGTTGCCATTGATCGCAAAAAGGTAATGTAAAATGTTTTCATTGTAGAAGTGTCAATGCCCCACTGACGGCTAGCGACAGCTCTTACAGCATTCAAGCGGGTAGTGCATCTCTCTACTACATAATTAACGTGGGGCACCCATCTCAGTTTTGGGTCCAGTACCACACCCAGTAATTAGGGATTTCGGTTATACCGTAAAGTTCTTCCATCAATATTTAGGGTTGGAGAATAATTCGCTAAGAGGTTTCTTCTAGTGAAGAAAGCGCATTCTGTTTTCTCTGAAGACATCTTAAGGGACCATTTTTTGCACCATATGCTTATACGGTCAAGAGCCTCTTGGACTTTTTCCGTGGCCTTGTCGTGGTCTGAATCTGTGGCCCATATGGTATTGTCATCTGCATAAGTTATGCTATCGACCTCTGATGGTAGATCTTCTGAGATATCTCGGAGTGCAATGTTAAAGAGTGTGGGGCAAATGATGCCACCTTGAGGGATTCCATTTTCTACTCTAAAACTTGTAGACACTGTACCGTTAACCGTTGTTTCGATACTTCGATTTTTAAGGAATTGGAAATTATATTGCAACAATTTTCCTTTTATTCCTGCTTTCATGCATTGGAGGATGACTGGTATGTGGAATTCTGTCTAAAGCTGCTTCGTAATCAATCATAACTGCTACAGTCGATTTCTTCTGTGCAAATCCTTCATATATTTTGTCTGTGAAGTACAGCAAGGCATCGGATGTGCTTTGTTAATGTCGAAAACCAAACTGCGTTGTACCTAGCGAGTTTTCTTTTTCTAATCTCCATGTAAGTCTGTTGTTCACAAGATGTTCCATAAGCTTCCCCAAACAAGACGTTAAAGCAATGGGCCTGTAAGATTCCACTTTGGCTTCATCCTTTCCAGGTTTTAATATTGGAATGATAAGTGCGGTTTTCCATTTCTGTGGAATGCTTCCCTTACTCCAGATCTCATTAAACAGGCCCAGTATCCTCGTAAGCATTTCTGTAGAGCAATGTTTCAACATTTCGTTATGTATATCATCTTGTCCTGGAGCAGATTGCTGTAATTTCATTATGCAATTATTCAACTCGTTCATTGTAAAAGGTGTGTCATCTGGGTCATTTTGCAGACATAACATTTCCATACGGCAGGTCAAAAATTGCTCGTCTCTGCTTAGCTGCATCGGCCAGGGGATCTTCTTGCCCGATTTGCTTGAGTGGAAACTTGCAAAGGCTTCCGCTTTATCTTTGTCAGTAAGTAGGAGGGTTCCGTCTGAACCTTTTAACGTGTTGATTCTCTTTGAAGTTTCACCACTAATTGCTCTGAAATTCTTCCACACTGTGCTCGATGGTGTGTTTGTATTCATTGAATTAACGAAATTGCTCCATGCTTTCTTTTTAGCTTCCAGGATGTTTCTGCGTAGAACTGTGTTACATCTGTTGTATTCCTTTCTGTTTGAGGGAGTTCTGTGTTTCTTCCAAACTTTTCGGGCTTTAATACGTTCTTTTCTTAGAGCTCTGATGTCTTCATTCCACCAATTATTCATATACTTCTGTTTATCTTTCCCTGTTTTCCTAGGGATACTTTTTTCTGCAGCTCTGATAATGCTGTCTTCTATTGCCATTAATTTATTTGGAGATACGTCTGGGCAGCTCCTCGTTTGCTCCTCAAACATTTTCCAATCAGCTTTGTTCATTTTAAATTTGCTGTGTACAACAGCATTGTTTCTGATTTGGCTGTTGCCCATATCAAGTTCAATAAAAATTGGGAAATGATCACTGCCTAAGTCTTCGCCAACTTCCCATTTTTTCAGTTTCCTCCAAATATGAGGGGTTACGATAGATAGATCGAGGGTACTGGTAGTACCTGTAGATGCGGACTGAAAGGTCTTCTTACCATTTTCATTTAGTAGGATCAAGCTGCTTGCCCATAGCCAGTCCATTAGTATGTTTCCATTTCCGTTTTCCGGGCCTTTATTCCAGTTGTGGTGTTTACTATTAAAGTCTCCTACTATGATAGCTTTTTCATCTGCATCAGATAAAATGTGAAGGTCTTCTTTCTGTAGTCCCTGTCCAGGTATATAAATATTGAAAAGTTCAAAAACTGTTCGGTTATCAATTCTTATCTTAAATTTGGCTACTTCTATTTTGTCAGTTAATAGTGTTTCAGAGCTTTCGACAATGTATGATTCATGAATTAAAGTCACCAACCCACCTCCGAGGCGGTTTTCACGGGATGCATTGTACATTTTATAGCCAAGAAATTTTGGATGATATTTTTCATTCTTAGGTAGAGACGTTTCTTGTATACATGCAATCGTTACTTTTTTCTCTTCTAGCACTTGTTTAAGTTCATCAGACTTTTTGCGCAGAGATCTGGCATTCCAATGCATTATGATTAGCGAGTTATCTAGCTTTTGATGTTTGCTCTGCATGTTGGCGTTTCTACGAACTTTAGCTCTCTCTCTCTGAAGGTTGTGCCTAAAGACACGTGCCCGTCTTCATGTTTACCTTTCCCTTGAATTTCGTCTAAAAGTTGTTTAGCAAAAGTTCTTGTTGGGCACCATAGTTCTATTCTGCTGAAGCTTCCCACTCCTCTCTTTCTCATGATGATATTTTTGTCAATTCCAAATTTGAGCCGTATTGATTGAATACTTTGTTTGTCATTCCAAAATAAAATCTTCAAACGATTAGGATGTTCTCGTCTCCGTTTAGAGACACGTTGGATGCCTTGAGAAAGGCTGTTTGAGACAAAACCTCTTTGACTCATAATGGGACTTTCGCTTGGGAAAGCTAATGCTGGCGTTTAGTTCACTGATAACAGCTATCCAGGGGCAGGACGAGGACCAACCAGCACACCCCTAGTAAAACGGCATAGTAAAACAGGAATTAAATTTTGTAAAACATTCATTATTTTCCAACATAAAAAAATGAGTTTGTTTGCAGATAAGTTGGTATTTCTTTATATTAAAAATACTATTATAAAATGTGATGCATCACAAAACTATACACTCTGGCAAATTAATAAAAAGGAGACGTGTATTTTATTTTTAAAAAACTCTTATATTGGCCTACTGCTTTATCGACAACTTCGTAATATAGTTTGGTAATAACACTTAATATTACTTACAATTAGTACATTAAAAACTTGATAAACTGCAAATTCAGAATCATTTTGTAACATTAATTTCATTAATTTTTTGACACTTGATAATCATGAAATATAAGAGAAGAAAATGTAACATTCTTTATAAAAAGGAAAGTTTCTCACAAGAATAAATCTTCAATATAGTTAAAAAATCAATAAAGCGTCTGCATTTAATAGTATTTAGTCTACCCCACTACACCATTTTAAATACATGAAATAATTGCTAGGAAAATGAATTAAGATATAATAGAAGTTAATGATCCACCATACATAGATTGTATCAAAATTAAAAAGAAATGGTAATTAATTACACAATTGTTAATGTGAGTATTTTTCTTTACCTTCCTTACATCAGATTAACCTTCCTTAATTTAAAGAGGAATTTACAACTCGGAAGTTTGTAGTCGCATCATTACAGTTTATTCATTCTGCCCCATCTTCCCCTAATTTGTGTCTTTTTAGGAAAAAATTTATTTAAGGAATTCAGGAATGAAATATTCTCTCGTCAAAGAGGAAAGAAAATGACCAAAGAATTAGGAGCAGGACATTTCCTTAAATTCAAGAAGAGAAATAGAAGAACACGCTTATAGTCTTTAATGAAATTAGGAATATTTTCAAATATGTCTAGGTAATTTTTTTTTTCTTATTACTGTAAGCAGTGATCAGTAAATAAAGGTTATCATCTTGTAGAATAACCTTTTAGAAATAAACAATATTAAAATTAATGAACTGAAGTTACCAGTTCCGTAATATTCCCCATGATTGTCTCATTACTAAAAGAAAATAATTCGGTTAAGTTATGTGCATTAATTCATGAAATTGGAGGAAAGGACCACTTACGATACAGGAACTACCTGACGAACATCTTTACTTCTAGACAGACCCGCTAATAAGAACAGATGGAAATTCTAAGATAATCCTATTCTAATATTTGGAAAATACACCCTCAAGAAAGAGTGGAAATTTCTAAAAAATATTCTGAAGATGCATTTAGTAAGTGATGTGAAAGAACTAATCCTTTTAAAATGATTGTCAATTAAATTATTTAAGGTACTAAAACTGTTGCGAATATCTTACTGAAACAATTTACTGCATCTTCTGGGACACAATTATCAGGACCCCCAAGAAGCAGGGAGAAAAATCTCCAGGGCTTAGGTTCAGGACGGTTCTTTGCTTCTGAGATTAGAAAGAAGTAAACATTTTCCCGGAAATTGGATTCATCAAAAATCTTATTCTTTCGTTCGCATTCTTTTTATCCAAAATACAGATAATAAATAGAAGATCTGGTTTCATAATACGCAAAGTGCGGGGAGGGCGTAGGACGGGCACTTTTGATGTCATGGTATGTACAATGCAGGGAGAGTATTTTAACATTGCTCATTAAGTCTGATTTAATTACCTTTTTATTAGTTTGGTTTTAAGTAAATCGTAGTTGTAATAAGACATTTCTTGATCTATAATTTTATCACTGAACACTCATATGAATATTTTACGTGAGTTTTGACATTATGGATGCATATCATTAAGTCTGACTTACTATTTCAGTTTCTTTAAGACAAGACTTTTCATGAGTCAATCTTTTGAAATTGACAAGCTTCAATTATTCCGTAATTCTGACTCCAGGTGGAGACAATGAAGAAGGATGGAACTTCGGGAGGTTCGAAAGAAATCTGCAGGTGATAAAGAAGGAACCTCTGCTTTTCATTTGGCTGCGTGGAGGTGGGGGAAACTGTGATGAGCTTCGATTGCTTCTCACCAGAGGCGCTCGTGTCAATGCTGTGAATGGCCACAGAGTAACTCCATAGCATCTTACATCTGGAGGAGGTCATCTGTCAGCACTGGAGTTGCTTCTGCAACAAGGATGGAGATACATCTTTGCGTCTTCCATCTAGAGGCAGACTTAGATCTAAACAATCAGCATGGCATGAGTTCATTAGACCTGCCTTTGCAAAATGAATGCAATTGCTGCGTTGAAATACTAGAGCATACATTTGGGCTTCTATATCATGTAAGTGTGGTAAGATATAAAAGTTTAATTTCACAATGTGATAATATCAATTTCAAACGTATCTCGTAGAGGTGAACCTTCAGGAGAAATTTGAACACTTCACTCTTGGAGACAATTTGAGAGAAATAGATGGAATGAATCTATTATTCTCATTGAACTCATAAATTTTGTGAAGTGGAGGCTAGTTTTCAATATTATGATTGTGATTTCTAGAATACTGTAGAACTAGCAATCATTTTAATTGTTTTAATTTGACAGCTATCACAAGGCGTAGCTTATTTCTTAGCATTTGTGGAATGCAAAGATGATGAATTGGACGATGTTTCAAAGAAACTCAATTATAAATATTGGAATTATCTGCTCCATTTGTGTAAAACCAAAACGATGCGACAGCCGTTCTTACTTTGATGAGAACAACAAATCCCCATGCGAAGTTTGAACGGAAAATGACAACATCG
>NNCF01126062.1:87189-121109 GCA_002313205.1 Laupala kohalensis
CCCCCTTTTTTGTCTGTCTGGTTTAGGTTTTAAAATTCAGACCTTTCGTCCCCAAAATCCTCTAAGTGTGACTCCTTCTTGCGAGAGGGTTGCTTCACAAGAGGCCTTTCATTCCCATGTTCTTAATTCTAAGAAACAGAGCATAATTGTATTTTCCAAAAAAGGGTTTTCAAAATATGTTTCCCCCTTCCCTTCTCCCGCCTCGCAGCATACCACCATCTCCTCAAAAAAATTGCCAGGACATGTTTACATATCTCAGCGCATCCTAATTTTCTAGACAGTTACTTTAGTCGTCTCTCCAAACCGATGAAATTAAGATTTCTCATATCCCTTCCTGCTTTCAAAAATTGTTTAGAACTGACTTTTATTTTTCAACACACTCCAATTTCCGGGGACGGCTAATTTTGCGTCTCTTCAGACTTAAGAAATTACGATTTCTCACGTCCCTAACACGGGTTTACGAACTACCACTAAATATTTATTTTACCCTTCAACCTCGCCTAAAAGCGCGTTTCTAACAAATATTGTTTCCCTCGAGTCACCCCTTATTGCCACTATTTTAAAACACACCAAACAACACCACATTTAAATTTCTGAAACCAGCTTGCCAGACTGCACGCTTCTTGTCACAAGACAACCACCATTTTCAAATTATCTAACTCTCTGAAAATATACGACTCTCTTTATTTCTGTCAAAGGTTCAGAAATATTAAAACTAATTATTTCTTACAATATATAAATGCCAAACGCGAAAGGTTGTCTGTCTGCTATAAGCCGCGCAACATAACTCCCGCATTAGAATTCTTAGGTGCTCACTTCTTTTATTAGGATAAATTTAATCTCTTCGGAAAATGTCGGTATGAAATTTTTGTCACTAGATAAGAAATCAGGTATTTTTTCAGCAACATTTTACCTTTTTCCCCTACCGTGCCCATAATTTCATTTTTTTCCTTATACTGTAGCTTTTCAAAAAGCTTCTAGAGCCTATGAGATAAGTTTAGTGAGATTAATTCCAATTATAAAATATCAAATGTAATAATATTCCGAACCAATATCAAATATTTAATTAATGTCTCCTCAGTTTCCAGTGAACATGCGAATTGGAAACCTATAGTATATTTTCAGTAAACGCCGGTGCCTCACTGCAACTATTAAACAATGTCTCGAGTAGGAAAAACAATGGGATACGTCCTCTTTTCATGATCGGTTCTTCTGAGATGACGTGTACATGTTTGCTTAATTGCTTATTCGTAACTCAATGAGTGAAAACAGTAGTAAGACGATTTCTCGAATTTGTTGAGTAAAATAGCTTTCATTTGTCCTTTTTATTATCTTATTTTAGCACCTTTTTCCTTCCGTATTTTCGTGTGAATTTGGCACCTAAAAATCTCACCATTCTTATGATATTGTTCCGCCCCTCCTTCTAAATGAATTGAAATTCTTGATTTCTCAACTTTCGAATATATTTTGACCTACACATTCGTTTGTATGCTTTACAAGCTGCGACTAATTATTTAATTATTTAACTTTGACTCTGATCATTCATTGAACTCAAGAATCAAGACACAAAAGCGAACCAAGTTTAGTTTAACAAAACATTATTGAAACATTTTTTTAAATTTCATTTAATTCTTCATGAATTTATTTTTGAAACACATAACAGTCTAGGTCAGTGCTATACGAATTTTTGTTCACTTTTTTACAAAGAATATTTCAACTTAGCTCATAAAGAAGCATTAAAGCATTAAGACGAGTAACATTTGAGACATGTCATATAAATCAGTTCAAACTGTTCCTGGTATTATGTTAAGTACTTAATTATATAAGAGTTAAGACATAAAGTTTATACTAAGTATCTATCACAAGTAACTTCTTAAGTAACTGAGTCGTTTGGGTTAGAACAAAAGAAACTAACATGTCGATTCAAAAATAAAATATAATTACAAATTACTACATTTTGATGTAAAATCAATTGATTTGTGTAGTTATTAACTAGAAAGCTTTATTAAACTTTTTTCTAGTTTTGTTTGTAGTAAGTTTTTGGATTGTTTCATAACTATCTATTGCGTTCCCTAAAAAATTGAAAATTGGGTCCTGACCCCTCCGGTTGCTCTGGGCTAGCATGCGTACTCGCCACTCCGGGTTCACTCCCTGGAAAAAATTGTAGCTTTTTCACTTCAACATTCCAGTTCATATATAGCTGTGACTACTGAAAAGCAAACCCGCCTCCTTCAATCCACATCCTACAACTCCTAATATCACTAAAGGTAGGCCTTCTACGTTTACAGTTATATACACCCATGTAGAAATGTCGAGTCGTAACGACGTCGTTACAACGTCGTCAAAGTCGTGGCGATGTCGAAAAACAACGTCGTGAAGACGTTGCCAACGTATACGCGTCGATTCAATTTCGGAGAACGGCGTCTTCACGACGTCGTAAAAAAAATCGCTTATTCCACGACACCAAAACAACGTCGTCACCCGATTTTGTTGAAAATGTTGAACTATCATTTTCATTGCAACTTTTATGGATATTATCCATCGTCTTACATTCTTCTATCATATTCGATGACTTGCGTCACGCATTCCTATAAGAACGTTGTTTTACAATCTCCGTTTTGCGAAGTCCGACTACGGCGATTAGAACCAGGGTCCTTTCCATTTCAAGGCGAGCACCTTCCATTTCACTGAGCTACTGCAAAATTGTTATAAAAGCTAACTTTTTATCCTCTTATATTGCTCTGTCTTACTATTGGTACCATGAATAGTAAACACGTAAAATAGTAATCTCTGTAAACATGTAAAAGATAGGATGTTCTCGGAAAAATTAATTCTGGGCGAAAAATATACACAAGTAGAGTTCAAAATTCCGTCTTCCACTGCCATCTGGTAGTGGAACGTCGAAATTACAAATCTGGATCCGATCATCCAAAAAGAAATGGGTCACAATTAACGGGTGCGGAGACCCATGTACTATTATAATTATTAATATTTATTATTATAACTGACTCGTCTCAACGTCATATAACGAAGTCATCTCAACGTCGATCTTCAACTCTATCTCGACGTCGAAACAACGTAGTTTAATATCGTCGTCACGACGTCGCATAACGACGCTGTCTCGACTTCAAATTCCAGGAAATACGACGTCGGGACGGCGTCGTTTATTCGACGTCGTCCTTCGACTCGATATCGACGTTGAAAGTCGGCTCAATGTTGGCAATTTCTGCGTGGGCAATTTATGAGCGACTTGTATGAAATATATGAATGCGCAAGTTTTCGAAGGCTTGCGATTTGTAAGAGATCAGACACTTCTACCTCATACATGTATAACGGCAGCGTTTACACTTCGCGATTTGTATCAGGGAATTCTTGGTGAAACGCGAGGGAAGAACACGAACGAATATACTAATCTTCTAACAGAATTAACTAATCTAAACATAACCAATTAATATAATATGTACTACTGAACACTTAAGATTTCAGGAGTCAACAGATTATGTGAAATACGTATGACAACAATGATATAACCCACAAAAGCACAGCCAGAATATAAACAAATATGGCGGAGCGCATACTGGTCATGGGTTCTGGGCATTCGCATACGCGTTTGCAATGTAAGCATGTATATCCTGAATGAACCTCATACAAAATGTATCAGGATTTGTCTGGGGTGCTGCCGCGCGACAAGTCAAAGAGTAAACTATATTACCATACCTCATACAAATTGACATGTATCTCAGACAAGTCGCTCATACATGTATACATGTAAACGTGATTTAACTCTTACTCCTACTTACACCTCCGCGTTGGCCAATTTGTAGGTAAACCCAGCAAACCGACACACCTACTAACAATAGCCCGTACCGCCCACCTCCCATCGCCCCATGTAGATAAACTTCAGTAGCGCCTCTCTACATTTCCCATTTACAAGTACTACAATTGGACCATGTGCTTCAGTTCCCGCAATGGCTGCGAATGTCCGTGTCCGCCATTACCCTGGCGACGGTGGGGGCGTTTGCAGCGCCTCTGAGCGGCGCTCTCTTCAACCCTGCAGTGGCGCTGGCCGGCCTCCACGCATGCGCACGACCGCATGCCTCCCCGCCGCTGCCACACTTCGTCTTCGCGTGCGTTGAATGCAAGATGGCGGCAGTCGAAGGCTGAGTCTCAATTCACAATGATATATACGTTGTTCTAGCGAACTATGCAGACATTGCATCTTCATGGAGGCAAGATCAAGAGTGAACCTCGGACTAATCCATACGTATAAACCAACTCAGTCACGTAACTTTACTTTTAAAAAAATGGAACCTACGAAAAATAACTTCATCGAGAACGCACTGTGTTTATCAGTTAATTGTAAAGTAATAGCAGTAAATTAGTTTAATATCCTCAACGTGGTCGTAGGCAAATTGTAACTGCTCTCTTGACAACAAATTATTTATTTATTCCCAGTCTAGCTTAATGTTGGTACAGGGCTTGTACACACGCTTTTACTTCGCCATCGTCCAGGAGTAATGATACGATCGTGTGTTGATAGGCCTAGGTGCAGTGACGGCGATTAGGGGGGGGGAAAGTTTGACTTTTTTAAGGAAAAACATAAATTTAATTTTAACCGTCTAAATCTGGGAATTGCAAAAGAAATTACACCACCCTTGTCGTGGTAATCACCAATTATCTGTCTTTTGATTTATTTCATGATATAAATCATATTTAGTGGAAATATGCAGAAAATGTCATGTTAATAAATATTGTCAATATTTTGCCCCCTTATTTCTGATTCCCAATCTACCGAGGTGTACCAATTGCTTAAGGTTTCACCGGGATGGTCCCTAGTATTGCTTCCCAGTTTTAAATGTTAATACGATCCTCCCAATTTTCATCTTGTATTTTAAATGTAAATGTTTTAATATGGTTAGACGGAAGAGCAGACCTTAAGGTCTGAGTCTCGCCAAAATAAAGGCACTTTTATTGTTGTTATTATTACTACTACTACTACTACCTCGCGTTATGCTGACAGTTCTTTCGGATTTCTTTAAACTTAAATCTACCGCCAACGTCGGCTATTAATTCAATTCACTTGTTCCTATGGCGCTATAGTGTTCTTTCTACATCGAGAGGTTGGAACTAATTTTACCTTGAGTCTTTCTTTGTTGTGTTATTAACTTTTGTGTAGTTAATTTATCTGTAGCTCCTACTCAATCTTGACTCAACGGTTGTGTACATTAATTCTGCAGCCCCTTCCTGGTTCGGGTTTTACTCCAGGATTTCTTTAGAGGCAGATTTTATAAACAGACTGCGGTCCAGTCGAATTTATAGTTATTCTAATTCTTCCATTTATAAACATTATATTCCGAGTAATCTATGGTTTGAAAATAATACATACTTGTGGTATAACTTTTTTGTNGTATAGTTATTCTAATTCTTCCATTTATAAACATTATATTCCGAGTAATCTATGGTTTGAAAATAACACATACTTGTGGTATAACTTTTTTGTTTTACTAAATACCAATTTGTTGGTATTCAGACGTTATAACACGTAACTATTTTTGTCCTTATCTCAGGAAAATGCTGAAATTTTCAATCCGCCTCTGATTTAGAGTTTCAACTTGGACATTATTTGGAGCAGATTACGTGAAATAATAATTTTCGCCCATTTCTGGCATTTTCCAAAAAGTATTGTTAAGTACTGGCACATTTCTTTAAATAACCTATCCCTAAGTATAACCAGAAACCCGGAATACTAGAATCAGTGAGTATTGTGACAAATTTATTGACATAAAGCACTTATAAGTTAGTATGACCACATAGAGGACTATATAAACTAAATTACTTTCCGGAAGCAAGCAAGAGGCCATCCCATCAACTTCGATCAAGGGCATTAAGGTAGAAGTGGATTTATCATTTCCGTGCCCAAATCCAAATCATGGCATTCGCCCTCCCCCTTAAATAAGAAGAAAAATAGGTAGCTGCTTGTTATAATAATTTCAGAATATCAACAAATGTATATCGAATATAATAAAAATTTAATAATTCAATAGAATATCTTACAAGTTGAATAATTATCAATAAGAATCGTAATTCAGAGTTTGTTAACATTAAATTTTTATTCTTAGTGTCAGTTCAGATTCCGAGAGTAAGAAATTGCAAAGAAATGTCCGAATACTTTTGAATGAGTGAAATATTGTGAATCAGAATTTTATTTAATTTTCGTTTTGATTTTTATCTTGACCTCTGTGGGCTCGTGATGACAGGTACGTAGTGGGTCCTTGCCTCGGAGCCCTGGTCGCCGTAGCCCTCGCACCGGCCCTACGATGCCTGGTTCAAGATTACTTGCATTCGCACCACCCTCTGCCACTCCAATGCTACCACCCGCAACGTGGCGGCTAAGGCGACCCGAATCTCCTATATCGAACGCAGGTGCGCTAACCAATGCGCCACTCGCAATTTAAAAAGATGGTAAAAAGAATGTGCGGCGCTATTCAGACTGACTGAACTGGATTGGACTGACTAGTATGAACTCATTTTGTTGGGTTTTAGGGCTCGTCAAAGTCATTAGAGCCCTTCGGTGTGAACTGGACTGGAATGAGAAATTGGACACAATACTCCTTTTATGTTATTTAGGTTCACTAAGAAGGGATCATACGAATCACTGATTTTAAATGGATGAAATAGTGTGAAGTACAGCGATGATGACTGGACCTAGGGACACACTTTTAAACAATAAATCCCGAACACACAGATTTTTTTAATTCGAAATTAAGCGGTATGCAAAACGGGTTTACAGATACTCAAAAGCGCATTGTTTATGAAATAATGAATGTTCATTACTTAAATGTCTAAGAAAACTATAAGTTAACTCTGAGGTGACAAATGTATATCCTTCTCATATCATCGATTGATGGTGCAGAAAACATTAACAAAGTTTCTAAGTAGCCACTGTTTTGAAACATATGAATCTACTCCTTTTGCTCTGTCTCTTGGCATATGTATTTATGGGAAAATGTATCCCTAATTGTTCCAGTTGAAGCGGTTCTTGAGGAATGGATGCGGAGTGAATGGTATTTCTATAAAACTAAAAGCAGCAGTGTCAGCAACACCACGGGAAAGAAGATGATCTTGTTAGAATATTTTTATATTTTATATATTTTAATTTAGTTTCATACTTAATTTTAATGGTTTATTTCTAGAAACTGTTTTCAATTTATGATTTATGTTTGCATCAGTTTTTATTGTATTCATAGGTGAGTTTACATGCTCGATTTTGATTTATTATTATTATTTTATATTTAAGTTTTGATAATAAACATGTACACGACTCTAGTTTCCTGGTGGAATTATTCCTTGGAGACTTCCCCTGGCTTAACTCATGTCACAATAGAATTTCTGCTTAAATGATTGTTCTTCAATCGATATTTATTGAAAAAGTTGGGCATGTTCATTAGAACGATCTTAAACGAAAGTTGAATGTTGAATAGATAACTAAGTTTTCCATTGACAACACTAGTTTGATCTACTCATGAGGTTAGATTTTCTTTTCATTGTTTTTCAAATAGCTTAAATACATGATGCTTTGTGTCCAATAAAATGTATATAAAAATATGTACAACGAATAACCAAGAACTTCAACTAATATGTTATTTTTTAACAGAAATAATAAATAATTTAATTAATTCTTCACAATAACACATAAGTGAATATTTATAATATAAGAAAAATGACAATTGTCAATCAGATCATTTACGATAATGGTAAGTGAAACAAATAACTTTAACGTACAAAGAAACAATACTTCAAAACACAAGTTTGTTTGATATAGATTTTTGGGGAAAATAATGTTTATATTTTCATTGATTTGTTACATATTTTTTCTCAAAATTCTACACAATGCAAATTTACTACTATTTTCATCATCTGTTTTAAAAATAATCTAGCTAATATTTCTCTACCAAAGTACATTACAAACCTTCATCAAAGTGCCCTCCAAACCAGTGTGGTCCAACTGTCGGAAAACTTTTCTTGCAGCCCACGAGTATGAGTACATTTTACATTAAATTTTTCATCAAACTTGAGGAGGCACAACTTTATGTCATAAATCTATGCTGCCAGAATTAGTCAGAGCATGTCCATTAGAATTTGACAGAGCATGTCCAGTGAGAGAAAATAAAAAATTGTGTTTGAAATGATGCAGTCATTATCTGTCAATAAGTTCATTATCCTCCTTGTGGTCATACGCAGTTTTAACTGCATTTTTGACAGTAAAAATTATTAAAGTTTATTACAAAATGAAAACAATTTATTAGAACAATAAACATTAAAAATACTTCTTTAAAATATAGAAATATATTATTTAACTTTTTCAGCTTGAAATAACGTGAATTTGTTGATACGAATCAAAAGATCATATCACAAATAAATCAATCAATATGACTCAAAAAAATTATTTGTCGGGCAACATTTTGCTCGACTCCATCCTGCGCCGTCCCGATTGCTCAAAAGTGTAGAGGAAATGGCCCAGGGGTTGGACAGCACTGTTCCAAACATAACTAATGTTTATTTGTTTCTGGGTGATGAGGGTTTAACATTAACCCCTCATAAAAATTCTTTCATACAATAGAATATTCTTTCATACAATAGAATAATATCTTCTCTTTTAGAAGAAAAATTCATTACGCTCATTTCATTTGAACCCATATGAAGCTGAAACGAAAACAAGCAAGCAAATTAAGAATTCTCTGGCAAGTTAAATAATAATTCAATATTATCTTGAATTGATATTTTGAAACCATGTAGATCCTTTCCTCAGAAACTGGGATCAAAACGTGTGGTTGTCTCGTGGTGATATTTAACATTTACATTATACAAAGTTATAACATTTAATATTTTTGGATGGGAATTTCTCTACTTTCAGTTATATATGGAAAGTAAAATTCAATAAGAACTACAAAGCAAACTAATATATTGAAAAACAATGATACAAATAATATACAAATACTTTTTTATACTGATATTTACAAGTAACAAAGTTACAACAACAAAGTCCAAGGAATTTGTGTTTCTGTTCTTTTAGAACAAGCAGACCAAAGCACATCTTCATCACACGATTCCATGTCCAGAGTAAGAACGTAACGTTTGTAAATCAGACCAGGCTTTTAATCAGAGTTTGAATCATAATCGGCAATGAGGGAAAGGCTGTTACATTTTGTAGATGACGACTGTTCTGGAGTTTTTTCGTTTTTCTTGGATTCATCTTCACAGGCACTCATTTTGTGGACCGAGTTTTCTTCGACTTGCAGTTCTTGAGGATTATGCGAGACTCGCTTTCGAGGAATAATTCCCAGAGGCGAGACAACGGACTGTTCAGCCATGCGACTCCTCTTCGCAAGAACTTGAGGGGAAACTGATGTTAAGTTTGGCAACACTGGTGCATTAATTATATCTTCTCGGGTTTGCAAATTCCTCTCAACCATGCCTGAAACAGATAGAAACAAGAGATACAGTGCTTTTATAGAGATATTAAGAAATAGGTGACAAGTATAATATTAGTGACCAACCTCTGCCCCACCCCGCACCCCCAATTGTCAGAGCTCTGCAACTTCAAAAAGGGAGAAGTTTGGTGTGTGTAGCATATTTGATAACCATAGTAAGACGTCAGTATTTGTCGAAATTGATTTAGCACTAACGTATTAATCACTTCTGCACGCCAAGGTAAACTCATTGCATGCACCCCCCTAAATTAAGAGCTAATTGTTGCAATTTCCACATAATATCACTATATTTTAATATCATTATATTTGATAGAATTCAAAAAAGTTATTTGAGAAACATGTACCCATGATCTTAAAATAACATATACCAATTAATTTATTTCATTCATTTAATGTCCTATGGCGCGGTTTGGGCCGTGGGGACTGCTCTTCTACCCAACTATGACTCAAGTGAGAGATTTGGGAAGGAGAAATGTTGGGTTTGTCAGGGAACAATCTACAGAACTGACATTTGTCTGGAGTAAGTGAGGGAAACCCCAGCTGACAACCTCATCTTCTTCAGCTGAGTTCTACCACCAATTGTCTTAACACAACAATATGAATGATAATGATGAAGGAAAAAATATGATTTAATTTCAATCTATCAGTTAATAGAACAGTACCACAAACAACGTTCAGGAACTCGTTTGACTCGTTTGAAATGCATCAAAGCATGTAAAAACATAGCTCTGCCGAGCACAATGGTTTTGTGATTTATGCATCTCACCTCGGAAAAAGCAAAATATCTTTCTCAGATATCAAACAAAAGTGATGTAAAAAGAGAATTTATTACAAATCAAAGTAAACTTCCATCACTTTAGTGATTTATAAGTTAGTCTGTTTTTGAAAATAAATGTTTTCTCCATAAGACGCAATGTATTATACCATCAATTATAATGGCTATCATTTCATTTAAATGGTCTGCGAGGTATGTTTTTCAACTTTAAATCACAATAAATACATGTTACTCTGTTCATTTATGCAGATTTAAGATATTTTTGTGATTTAATTCTACCTACGCTAGTACTACCTAAATGCAACTCACTTGTGCTTGGCTTCAAGGAGAGAAGAGATGCCATCTTCCGGTCATTTTCGTTCTCTGGAAGCAGAGAGATGTCCAAACTGAATTTGCTCCTCACAACTCGGTCCTTGGCTTCTTGGGAAGCAACTGATCTCTTAGTCGCCTGTAATAAACAGTAATGCTTAAATCACGTAATTGTCCACCCACTGTCAGAGGGTCAAACGTTCCACAATGTATAAGTTTGTAATGGAGACATTAAAAACTTGAAATTCAAGATAATTTATTAACATTTTGAACATTCCAAAATGCAATGTGTTTCTGACAGTGCAAAAAAAGTGCTTTCAACACAATAATGCATTTTTCGATAAAACGAACAAAAAGGACTCTTTTTAAAGAACCTTAATTGCTTATGAAATCAAGAATAGAGGTAAAAAAATTTGGAAATTAAAAGAAAAATGTACGAAATGACATCACTAGGTGAAATGTTTGAAATTTTTCTGGAAATATTAAATGGGAGTGAATGGATTGTTACAGAATTGTACCTTGAAATTTAATAGAAAATTACATTCTTGTATTCAACATAATTGTGCCTGTATTAAAAAGGCATTTATTTTTCATGCCCTAATATAACTGAAAATATGACCTGTCTCTGTAGATATAATGCTTTCAATCCCAATAATGCAATGTTTCATCAATGGGTTTTAGACTGGAATGGAAATGAATAACTTTATCTATCTCGTCATATTATGAAACACACAAATTTGAATTCAAATTAAAAATAGCAAAATGTGTAGTTGAAAAATACTAACCCTAAATTTTGCTCGCAGAGCAGAATTAGCCCTAAAGTCATCTTGCCAAAGCTCATCACGTTGAGCCAAGAGCTGCTGAGTGGCATTGGTTAAAGTTTTAGCTTTTGTCAGGTCTTTAACACCATGTTCCAGCTTAAACATGGAATCATCGAAGAGCCTTTTTTGTACATTTTTATCATCTGGAACAACCTGTCCATTTTCAGTTGGGTCCCAGCGGTTTTCTTGCCTTCTAGCACCTGAGACTATGATGTAATCCAAGTTCTAAATAGAAAAAATAAAACATAAAATGTTGTAATAAAAAAAGTTGTCATTGTGGGGGAAAAAATGAAATGTATCGCCATAGTAAAATATACTTGCAGCTGGATCAGTTTTGATTTCAAAATGATTGTCACACAAATGACATTTCATGCGAAATTGATATACCGGGGTGGAATAATACATTCCCACTTTCTTCTTCTCAGCATTATATCTGGAAATACAAAAAAACATGAAAACTTACAGATGTAATACAAAGTAAAGTAGCTGCTAAGATAAATAGCTCACCTCACACCCATTCCTATATGATTGCCACATCCGTCACACCAAATATTGTAGGGCATTTCAAAACGAATTATAAGAATGCCCATATGCAGTTTTCTTGCTCTTTCACGCAGGGCATGAGTACCCAAAAATTTGTTCAGACCCCCCTTCTTTGGATCATAGTCAGGGGGGTAGTAAAGATTTGTGCCTTTTCTTTCACCCATGATTTTGCTTTTAAGTAACTGAAATGGTGAAATTAAATGTAAAACATTATTAACAAATAACATCACACTAAGTTTATTGTTCCACGATACTATTCGACAGACAAATAATTACACTGAAGAGAATATATAAAATAAAACTTGAATAAATTAACATAAAGAAGAAATGTCATCGTCGACGATGGATAAATACCTTTTTTCACAAGAATTATATATACGGTATATCTCGGACAACCATCAAATTATTTATCATACGTCACCAAACGCAGAAGAGTTTCATGTTTGACACTTCAATATCACACCATAACCTGCTGACAACGCTCCTCTCCAACATCTAATTCGGCCTTCTTTTGTTCAAGAACACATATGAAGAGCTATAGCCAACAAAGCAAAAAGATTCCCTTCTCGAAATTCGGAGAGATTCTGCGTCTTCAAAGTCAGAATTCTGTTTTTACTGTATTCCAAGTAAGCGAATTGTATAAGAATATCGAAGATGGGGGATTGTGACCTACCATGAGATCCGTAAATTGTTGAACGGTAGGTGAGATGTTGGCACGAGTGATACTTAGTATACATATGATCAGTAAACGTTCACAACGCGACAAGTCACCTAACCAAGAAAGCCAGTTCGTGAGTAAGTAATTACGTAAGTGTTTGGGGTTGACAGTTGTATTCTTGGCGACATGTTGAAGTCATTTGTTGGTAGATCCATCACTTTGCATCACCTAACGAATTTTTAATTCTCTACGGGTATAACTTTAAGATGCGTCAAAATAGAGAGTTATCCGACACATGTCGTCCTTAAGCAAGAATTGAGAACCCGGTCAATGATTGAACACAATATTAACTTCGATCAAATTCATTGCGGCTCTTTACATTTTTCCTTCTTACCGCAGCGACAAAAGCGAGTCTACTTCGAAATGGATTGGCTATGGAGTGCTTAGTATTGAATCTCAGTAGATTTCAGTATACACCAAAATATTCTCAGACAGCACACACCAAAAGATATGCTTTGTATACAGGAACCTTTAACCACTTTGAAGGCCTTGTCCATGTGTTGGTACACCAAAGAAAAATTGGTATATTGTCAATAGACAAGAATTGCTTTTATTTTCTGTAATCTTGAGTGGGCAGAGGAAACTAGTTTTGTCCCAGTGAATCATTAAGCATTTGTGTAAATTGTTGTTTCTTATATCTTGGATTTTACTATATAAGATGAAGAGGGGAGCAAAGAGATCTATTATAGAGTTTACTGTATAAATAGATTACATTAAAGACAAGATTACTATTTATTTATTTTCTTAATATATGTGCTTCCACTCTTTTACAAAAAAGATGGTTAATATTTTGGTTAGCAGGAAGCTTGGTATGCAAAGGATATAAAAAATAAACTAATAACTACAAGTTTTCATCACAGTTTTCTTGTTATTACTCAAAAGTGTTGAAGGTTACAGTTAAACAAGTGTATGTACCTTACACATTTGTCTAAAATATTACTCATTGCTAGAAAACAGTTTATATTAAAACCTCTTAAAATGGCGCTGTTCAACTGATCTCAACCCAAGGGTCATTTTCTACACACTTCCAGTCAATGGGGCTGGCACTGGATGGGGTTTGGAAAAAATGTTGCCCAACAAATAAAACTAATAATTTTTATTATTGGTAAAGTGGAATTTTTATTCTCATCATCAAATTTATATTATGTCAAGCTAGAAAAATTAAATAGTTTATTTCTTTATTTTTGAAACGTATTTTTAATAGAAAGTATTATAATAAAATGTTTTCACATTGTAATGTATGTCGAGGTATTAATTTACAATTTTCTCTCACCTGACGTGACTCATCAAAGACAAATTCTTACAGCAAATATTTAAAACTTAAAGTGATAAAAACTTCTATGGAAAATGTACAATAACTCGTGGGCTTAAGAAAAGGTTTCATAGGTCGCCAATTGGACTGCACTGACCTAAAATGTAAATAAAATAATGTATATTGACAATTTACAATGCCTTGTGTTGTAGTGTATTTACATGGTATAATATAAAATCTGTAAATTTGTTTGAGATAAAATGACAAAACTTAATTCATTTCATGAAACAATTGTGTTGAACTAACAACAGAATCACAATTCAACTGGAAAACAAAAGAAAAAAAAGAAAAAAGAATCAACCAAATATGCCATTCCTATCATCAGTTATGATCGATAGTGTATACAAAAATTATGATTTTTATTGTTGGTCTGAATTTTCCAACTTTCCTATGTAATTGTCCCAAATTGTTTTTTCCCGAAAACTTTTCCAGGACCATAACGAACAAAACAAAAAATAATTACGCATATACATTGTTCGAATCGTGAGTAAATACAAAAATCCAATAGAAAAAAACACTTTCAGTTTTTCCCAAATTTTCCAATTTTCTAGACAACTTTTCCAATTTTTCTCTCCCTAAAAACCCTATTCTGACTATTACGAACATAAAAAGAAAATCAGCCTAATCGGTCCAGCCATTCTCAAGTGATGCGCTTACCAACGAACAGCATTTAATTTTTATTTATATAGATTATCCAAACTATCCTCTTTCAAGGGGATGCTCTTATCCTATAGATCTAGTGTTGAGTATTTTTTTAAAGTGTGTGGTTCCCATTCTGCTTCCAGGTCGAAATGAGTTTCCTGAATGAAGAAGACATAGAAGAATTTCAAGAAGTTTCTTTAGTGAAAACTCTCCATCCAGGAGAATTCATCGTCGATGTACTCCCTGAGGATGTAGACTTGCAAGATGAAGTAATTCAAGCAGAAAAAGATGAAGAGCGACTGAATGGATACTTTCGGAATAGGAACCAGGAAGCACTTGAAGGACGTAAATTTGCTGTTGGGGAGGCAAGTTATATTCTCTTTATTTATTTATTTACTTATTTATTTACGATGTACTTTTTTGCTACATTCTCCGCAAAAAAAGTATACAACCTGCAGAGGTAGACACGTAAGTGCTGCCTGTGCAGTGGCATGATTTATACATAAAATTGAAAATAGAAACTTACACACTAAATAATATTTACATTATACTAAATTATATTATAAATAAAATATTTATTCTTAATAACATTTTTATTTATACAACGTTAAAGTAATATTGGAAATACAGTAGAACCTCAATTATCCAGGGTAATGGGGGGTAGCGGTTGCATGGATAAACGAAAACCACGGTTAATCGAGACACTTTTTATTTAACGAATTATGTATGTATAAATATATACATACATACATGTACATACATACATCTGTACAATGTCACGTTATCAGGGGTTAAAATGTGACATAATCAGTCTTTGTTTTTTGCGGTTTGTAATAATTTTCCTTACTTCAGTTCTGTTTTTTTCTCAAATTCATTGCATCATGAAAGTCTAGGAACCTACGTACAACTATAGTTGGATTTTTTTCGGAGGAAAATTGGGCACCACAGTTAATCGTGAACATGGTTAATCGAGTTTCTACTGTATATTTATATACAATTGTTCATTGGCTAAGTAACCATGTCAGCAATTTTTCTTTTATCATTTTCTTACTTTCTATATTTATAATTTTCAAGTCATTTGGCAAAGAATTAAAAAATTTAATTGCAGTAATCTTATATTTATAATTTATGCTTATTTATTTCTAATTTAATTTGTGGCTTTGCTTGGGTTATGAGTGATAATATATAGAGGAGAATGAATAAACGTGTAATCAAATACTAATTTTACAAACAAAAAAGTATTTGTACATCAATTGAGTGTAATTGTTCTTGTATTAGAAAAACAATTTTACACAACATTATAGTCTGAATCTTGCAATTTTCCACCGTATTCCACCTTATTGTGTTGCATGTACTTTTCACCGCAAAAAAAACTTGAGTTTCCATTCGCAGGTGATGGGTAAAAACTAAAAATAGTTTATGGTCCATTCGAGACATTTTCACTCAATTTATTATCGTTACTGACTAGTTTATCACTAACTAGCTGATTACTCAGTGTTGCCCAGGATTTTTCTCAGACAATCATCTTTTACTAAGGAAAAAATAAAATCTATTTTGTAAGATCAAATTAGTTTTACTTGATGGTTTTAAAAACATGAACAGCATCCTAATTTTTCAAATTTATAATAATACAAAACTTGATTGTATACACTACACCATCTCATGGGAACCACGCAGGTCGAATTTTCACTTCCAAGGCATGACGCAGGTGCACCATTTCATTAGAATTATTATAAAATATGAACTATTCGTCAAAATTTTACGATTGAAACACATTTTTTAATCTTTGTTAAATGCACCAAACAAATATTCCATTAAATTTGATAATAATTTTTTTGTTCCTACTTAAATTATTCTCTTAAATTGAAGTATTTTAACACTTCTGTTTTTAAAAACGCTTTATCAATGATTTAGGTATATTTTTGTTGATAGACATATGCTGTTGCATATTTTTTGTAGAAAACTCTGAGGCAAACAATATTGCCTTTAATAGTTGTCACCTATCTCTAACCCTTTAGGCAGCGTAAGAAAATATTACTCCCTTTTTTCCTGATTTTATTGACAGTTATTGTAAAAGAACATTTCTATCTTTCTTATCACACATTAAAAAATATAAAAGGCTGGCCCATATTCATCCTGGAAATCTAAACTATCTCCTTGCAAAATTTCATCACGATCATTTCAGTGGTTTAGTTGTGATCGAGTAGCAAACACGCACACACTTTTGCATTACGCATTTATATATTAGTATGAATTTACTCTACTAAGTTTTTGTAAGACACTTAAAATTAAGACAATTGGTCATTCTGAGATGACATGGGCCAGTTTGGTTTCCGTTTAAATGAGCTTCAATCTTCGATCAAAGATCAAAGTGATGATTGGCCATCACAATATTGTTCACCATTTCGTATTATTTCGACAGTTTTCTCTGCATATAAAATACTTCTATTAGTTTTGCGTTACATTACATATACAGCTCATGGTCGCTAAATTCATTTTCGCCCATGAAACTTTGAATGAGTAGTTTTCCGTCCTAAACTCCAAATATAGCCACCCCTGGATGTTTGGGAGATCTTTTCGTAAAAAAGTGGGGACTATATTCGGTAAGTTTATTTGATAAGCAATAGTTTTTCAAAAATTGAAAATATATGAAGTGTGGTTAGTAAATGAAGCATTTACTTTGGAACCTGGACTATAAATCAAAAACCCAGAACCAAAATTGGAATTGAACCAAAGAATTTTGGAACTCTCTCATCCCTATTTAAATCCCTTTGTACCCGATTCATTTGAAGTTTGTTTGCATTTAGATGGTCGCAGTTCTGTTGAATTCATCGTGGAAACCTGCCATGTGTACCGAGTTGAAGCATACTAAGGGTTCATTTACCTACGAACTACTCCTGCTGGACTCGGGTCAACTCGTAGAAGTGGACTTTGTGACTTTTCGCCCACTGCCGTTCACTCTTAGTTCTCTCAGTCGGTTCAACTCGTTTGCTCTGCTTGACATTCTGCCCGTGGGCATGCAAAAGTATGTGTTCTGCTATATTTTTTACAATATTTATTAATAAATAGTTGATTACCCGGCGTTGTCCAGGATTTTCCTTACACTAATCTTTTATTCAGGAAAAACTAAAATCTATCTATATAGTGAGATCAAAATACTTTCACTTACTGATTTTTAAAATTAATTCAAATCTTGGCTGTATTAGCTACACAATCTCATGGGACTAAATCCCACATTGATTGGTTTCATTAAAATTATTGTAAAATTAAACTATTTGTCAAGATTTTTCGATTTAAGGACATTTTTTATCTTTGTTAAATGCACCAAACAAATATTCCATTAAATTTGATCGTAATTGATTTTTTCCTTCTTAAATTACTCTCTTAAATTGATATATTTTAACACTATTTTTAATAATGTTCTATCGATAATTTTGGTTAATTTTTGTAGATAGACATATGCTGTCATGAACTTTTTTGTAGAACTCTTTGAGGCAAACAATTTTGCCATTCATATTCGTCTCCTATCTCTAAGCTTTTACGCAGTGAAAGCAAATATAATTCTCTTTATTCCCAATTTTATCTACATTTATTGGCAAAACTCATTTCTATCTTTCTTATCATACATATTAAAAAACAACAACTAAAGTTCATCGTGGATATCTAAAGTATCTCCTTGCCAAATTTCATCACGATCGCTTTAGTGTTTTGGTTGTGATCAGGTAGCAAACAGACAGACAAGCACTTTCACATTAAACATTTATATTCTAGTATGGATTAACATATTATTTATATTCTATTTAATGAAGGTGAACATAATCACTATTCTTGACATCTATATCATTAATGTATGTATGTATGTATGTATATCGATCAGGCCAGCTAAGGACCACGTAAGGCTCAGGTTTTGATTTGAGTTTACTCACTGGACGCGTCGTAATAACCGAGCTCGGGCAGCGATTAGATATGATCCAGAGCACTGTATCCGAGCATTACAACTGCGGTTGTTAGTCGCAGAGGTCGGTCTCTTTGTAAATCCCAGCTAATCAAACTGGGACATGGATACAAAGAGCTACAAATTTTTCTTGCCCCCTCCGGGAATCGAACCCGGGATGACTTGGTGACGAGCGAGAACGTTGCCACTTTCGCCACGGGGGGGCTTATATCATTAATGACATATATCATGAAAATTATATCATATTAATTCATCAGTATTATAAAAAACAACAATCATACACATTATCTTTACCCAATTTGTAAAATTAGACTGTACGTGTTCCTTGAATTTTCTTCTCATGTTTTATCCTAGTAATAGCTATAATCTTGATGTAACTTTTGTTCACACTTCAATGAACATCAATTTTATTCCGTGTTGCTTGTGTTGAAGGATTTTTACTTAGATGTCACAACCATTGCCGGTTGGCAATGCTACCTAGTACAACAGATGTAAAAAATATTTGTGAGAGATGTAACGGACCAACATAATCTTAGTCTGAAGATGATACCATTACTAGTGTCTGAACCACTGATAAACAAAATGGTCTATATCGACCCCCAGGGGTCGGCTTCAACCTGCAAGGGGTCTGTGTCAGCGAAAAACAAAATTGGGGTATAAAGGGTGTTTAAGTGCAGTTGCCAACCTCTTAACTAACAAAAACAGAAACAGACTGAACATCAGTGACCAAGGCGATTTGAGATTAAACCTTACTAAATTGATGCAAAATGTTGAAAATTTGTTGTTAAAACAATAGGTTCATCTCACCCACCAAAAGCATTTCTTTTTTGCTTGTTTATTTTATGTAGTAGATACTAAATTTTAATTTGAATAATACATTTATTAACTGAATTTAAGAGTAACGTGGTAAGCATGGGGTCTACCCAAAACCGAAAAACATGGCAAGTGGTCCACAAAACAAAAAAGTTCAGTGACCTCTGGTCTGAACGTAGTGCAGTATAGCAACTTTGAACAGTGTAATGTTATTTTCAACATTAAACACTGTGTCCATGTATAGTGATCATATTTGCCCTCAATAAACAGGGAAATCGAACAGTACGGTATGATTTTTCAGTAACTGAAATGACGGTAGAAGCTGTGCGACATGTAGGAGACGGAGATAGGGAGGCTCTTAAGTGTGAGCGTCACGCCTCGAGTGTTCTGTGGAAGATGGCATCATTTTATCACAGAAAAATCGTACACATTATGTCTGACCATGATAATATATTGCATTAAAAGTTTTGTAGGGTAACTACATATAATAGTAATTGTTCTTATATGTTCACTCTTTGTTTTTGTTTTTTGTTGTTGTATATATTACCTTTTCTGTGAATGATTACTAATACAAAATACAGTAGAAATTCAATTAGCCGGATAATTAAATATTTGCGTTATTGGATTTCTTCTCAAAAAAAATAATATTTTTAAAGGAAAACACTGAGAAATATCTAAAATTTTGTAGATTTCTTCTTCAGGTTGTTGCAAGTACATGGCAAATTTTGATGAAATATGAAAATGACAAAAAATGTTAATAACTATGTTGGTTTCTAGTAGATGTGGAACTAAGAACTTAGTAACTCCACTGGTGTCTATTAAGCTTACTTTTGTGTCTGCTAGGGACACAGTGCATGAAATCACAAGAATATTGTACAACTAAGTTAACTCTGAATCTCTGCTCGGTGGGTGAGCATTTTGTTTTAGAAAATTATTTGAGAACTCCTAGCAAAGCTCAGTGAAATTTTATAATTTAGTATTGAGTTTATTTTTTCTCTTTTGTTTTGACATTTGACAATTTGATTCTTGTTTAAAAGTCACATGGATGATGCTGTCTAAAAATACATGTTGAATTGATCATACCATGAACTAATAATTGAAATCCTTATTCTTCCAGAAGCAATAATAATTCATCTAGCCTTCATTTCATGCTATTGTACACAGCTTTAAAATGTACACACAATAATCAGCACTATCTGTATGCCATAAGTAAAACTAAATTGTTTTAAAATAGATGATTTGGAAATCATTCATAAATAATTTAATACAACCTTTCAAATGCCTTATGTAATCTTAAATAATTTAATACAACCTTTCCTTGAAGCTATCAACTTAAGTCCCATAATAATTCTTTTCCCCAAACAGAATTATCCAGAGTGCAAAGGTGCAAATGGACCAATTTACATAATAATCATCAAAGTGAATTAAGTTATTATGTGCATGTCTACTGAAGTCAAGTTGCCAACTATTCATGAAACTTGAAAATATTCACCAAAGTAGTTCTATTAATTAATAATTCATTCTACTGATTTTGTATGTTGGATGAGAACAATTATTTGGTTATTTTAAAACTTGATAATTAATTTAGACTGTCGTTTGACTCCTTCTTTGACAAGGGTCGCATCGTCTTTAGTCACGTGATGCGGCTGCCATTTCTGTTTGAACAGTGTTTTCCACAGTTTTTGGTGAATTATTCTTGTAAGTGCTGTATAGGGTATGAAAATCTTAACATCATTGCGTTCCTACTTCCATTTGCTATGTTTTAGTTGGTATTTTTCACTATGTTAAGCCAGTACTTTTTCCAGAATATCAAAAAACCATAAGCTGGAGAAAGTTTCTCCATAAAAGCCCATAATAATTTAAAGTCAAATAATTCAAAATTTTGTGCTGTAAGGGTATGAATATTCATCACCACTGGATAGAGAATGGTTCAAACTATCATTTAAACAGTTTTTGTGGGTAGTCGCTCTGATGCACATAATACCTTAAAATGTCTTGGTCTTTGGACTGTCCTTTGACTCGTGTAATTCTTGTTTAGATAGATCTCTTTTCTCGAACACCAATATTTCTAATAACTGTATTGTACATGTGAATATCCTGTACATTATTTGTAGACAATATTTGTTTTTAAACTATTATCTCCCAATGTTTCAATTCTGGTTTTAGTCTTCATCAGGTGTACATACATTAAAAGAAGTTTATGAAACACAGTTATATGACATTTTGACCGCAAGCAATAAAAATCAACATTGAACAATAAACAAATGTGACTACACCAAAAATTTGTCAAATATTTACAATTGTTTGCTGTAGTCATGTTTGTTTGTTGTTCAATATTTATTGTAATTGCTTGTTGTCAAAGGATTATATACTCAAACAATGTTTCAGAAATACATTAATGAAATCTCATTTTGCATTTTACATATTCCTGCCGGGACTTTCCAACCTTCGGATTCACTGATGACGACAGCGATGCCACCAAAAACATGCTTTGAAATATATTAATTGGTTACCATGGCAAAACGTAGAGATTTCATTAATGTATTTACAAATGGTATCAACATCTCGCTTCCTTCATGTTTCAGAAAGTTGTTTTACAAATATATACCTGACGAAGACTCAAACCAGAGTCCAAATGTTGTGTGGATGTCAATTAAAAACAAATTTTATCTTTGAAAGGGCATATTGGATATTCATATGAGTTCACTGTGAGAAATTCCTTAGGAAATCACTCAAGTGTTATTTCGTTGATGTCTTCTAATTTTGCGTTACAGGGGATTGTGTCGGTGGGAGGCGGATGCCGAGGAAGATATACGATTGTTGATGCAATTAGCATCCAAAATATTCATAGTCACAAAGGCCAGTTACCCACTCTCTTGCTACAAAAGACTGTTTGGCAATGTATTCCTACATATGCAGATGGAAATAATCGATTTGAAGCATCGCCTGCTGTCCAAGGGCTGGGCCTTTGAAAATTCTTCATTGTTTAGACGTATGTATTCTCCTTTTTTTTATGTACTACATGTAACTTTCTAAGGAGTATTTTGTGATGCCATAAATTAAAAAACCCAGACTGAATCAAAATACTGTAACACCCAGACGTTACCCTTTCTTACGCGAATCCGGAGTTACATGAATGGAAATTGATTGAGGCGTTAAAGGTACATTCAGTCCAAAAGTTTTGGGAGACGTTCGACCATCTAGAAAGAGAATAGATGGAATTCCAGTAAAATGTCATGCATTTAACATTATGGTTCCTTCCAGTCAAAATGTAGTAGTGTTGTGTATACAAAAGTTTTTTCCTGTTCCACCACGACCATCAATAAAGTAACACTTCGGTCCAGGTCCTTGATTAATGTGGGAATTAAGAATTTTGTCGACAATTTCTCTTTGAGTGTCTCTGAGTTGGTGGTACATCCGGTCTCCAATTACGGCATGATTATGTGCAGAATTAAAAAACTCTTCGTTCTGTTGATTTTCGAAGTTATCAACGTCTTCCGTTATGTATCGCTCTACCCAGAAGCGAAAATTTCTCCCTTCTGTCGATCCAGTGTCTAATTTATATGCAATTATTCGGTAAGCTCTTTTAATAGCCTCTTTCCCCCAGGGGACTTACATGTAGTAAGTACTTGTTTGGCAAACACGGGGCCCCGAGCTGAGTCTGGTATTGCTTCCACTTTCTTGTGCAAGGCTCCTTCCTTTCTCTTTCCTGACGTTCCTTGGTCAACTCTTGTTCTTTTCGATCCCGACGCTATTAAGGCTAGGGTATCTTTCATCTTCCTCTTCTTTTTTTTAATGATTTAAGTAATATCTTGAGATATGTTGATATTTGAGTTGTAATTCAGGAGGGTTTTTAGTGGGTATGGTTGAGTTATTCGACGAGTCCCACACGCGGGAAGAGTCATGTTGGCTCTCCCTAGTGCGTAACTGCATTTTCCCTACCTGTACAAGTTTTAAGGGCTCTAATGACCTTTCTGTTGACGAGCCCTAAAGCCCCACAAAAAAACCCACCTCTTCCGAGCCTCCTCTGCGTCGTGCTTCCTGGATGAAATCTTCTGCCAGATCTTTCTTAAATGTAGCCCACAACGCCTTAGGATTTTCAGGTGACCCAAAAATGAGAATTCGAGAAAAAAGTGTTCTCATGGCTCTAGGCATTTTGGATAGAGCTGATTCTTGCATTCTTTCTTTCCACTGTCGGTCATCATATGTAAGTGCTCTAGTGAAGCAAGCTTGTTTATGAGGCGTTTGTTACTCCATTCACCGTTAGATGATCATTAAAATCGACAGCACCCTTCAGATGATATAGTAGAAGTCGCAAATGGTAAAGTTCTGGCTGTGAAACAAAGTTCACATTATGTATTCTTCCAATGACACGAATTTTCTTCCTTCTAGGCACCCATTCACTTGATCTTCCCATCCATCTGCCAATAGTAATGGTAAACGACCTCTTCATTTTTCCTTCTTTTCTCTTGAGAGCTTGATTATGTCTGAAGTAAGCGTTTATAGTCGATCCTTTCAGCCCTATATCAGCTAAATCTTCTTGAGTTTTTTCGACATTTAAGACCCTAAATTGACCAGGTGGATGAATGTCCATGCGTTGATCTGCATGACTTTTTTCTGAATTTCGTTACCGAACAAACGCCAGCACGCTTCAGGTGGAGTAATACATCGACCTTGAACGTACGCATCTGTTTCATTGTAATTAACTCTCGTTTCATTTTCAAGAATCTTAGTGAATGCGCAGTCATGTCCCTTGTAAATGTATTTATAAAGGTAATTGACAGCACGAATACTTCCTACGTACTCTACGTTGATATGGCACTTGAATCGCTTAAGCAGGTATGCATTATATGTGACTACATGGCGATTGTCTCTAGTTACTTTCTGTCTGTTTATATCTTTGCGATAAACGGCATGACTGTGAGAAAAATGAGGACTGTTTCGATCTAATTTACAATCGTAGCGTCGACGATAATTCGATTTTTCACCATTCGCTAAAGATGTGACTTCTTGGGATGATTTTGGGAAACCAATCGGCACTTGACTCGTCCATTCTTTTTGATCATACATGGTGCGTTAGGATTCAGATCACCACATGGATTGTGTATCATCCACTTCAATACAAGTTCTCGCAATTCTTGGTCATCTTCCTCTGGAATTTCAGCAGAAATAAGGTCGTCTAGCTCCTCATTATTATGAATCTTCTCTTCAGGACACACGATTAATAGCAAATGCATGTGAGGTAAGCCACGATTTTGGAATTCTATTGTATGGTCGTATGCTAAAGCTTTTCCGAAAATGTGTTTCTTATCTAATTCATCAACTAAATCACTGAATTTAAGTTTCGCAACCCGGAGCCATCAGATTTGGCCGGTCTTGGGCAAGGTGTTGTACAAATGATTCATCATCATAAGTAATACGTGCTGCATCCTTAAGTTCTGGCCAATCCGGATTGCAGGTCATCGTCATAAGGAAATCTGGGGACCCAAGACTATAGCCATGGCATCTTCAAAGTTTTCCGTGTAATATCTTGTAGATCCAGGAAATGAAGGCAAAATAGTTTTTTCACCTACAGCAACATTTTTTTTCTGGCAGTTTCTGTAAGAAATTCGTGACTTCTGTATAAATTTCAGCAAGAATTTTTCTTTGATAGTTTTTAATCCATTGAATTCTGTCATGCTCAACTCTAATAAAAGTATCGACGAGGTACTGTTAAAAAAAGTCGACCTCCAAGATGTAATGCGTTGAATTTAAACAGGATTTTGTAAGTTGACTTCCGAATCTATACATTTGGTGAGTGCAGTCCGAAACGCAATGCGATAATTCGCGAGTTCAACTCTTGTAACGTTGCCACGGCTGGGGTAAGGAGTTTTTAATGGAATGTTAATAGAAAACCCGAAAGCTCCCTTAATTGAGGATACGTGAAAGGTTCAACGCATTTTTGGATGTTTTTCATGGTCACAAAAGACTTCCCGCGCCGACGAATTACCAACTCATTATCCGGAAAGCTTTGATCAGCATTTAATGTGACGGCACTTCATTCTGAAGAGGGATATTTAATCTTCTTTAATCAGTTCCTTCAGG
The DNA here is from genome assembly GCA_002313205.1 of Laupala kohalensis. Classification (NCBI taxonomy): domain Eukaryota; kingdom Metazoa; phylum Arthropoda; class Insecta; order Orthoptera; family Trigonidiidae; genus Laupala; species Laupala kohalensis. The sequence goes on from NNCF01126062.1 coordinate 112,653, forward strand.
TGAAGTGTAAAGCAATTTTATATTAGGAAGTGGGTTTCCTTCTGCAGTAGCTCGTTGGTTTGCTTCTTCTACTTCTCGCATCATCATAAATCCTTCAACAAAAGGATTTACAGATCGCATAATTTTCTCTAACAAATTAAAAAGACGTTCGCGAATTCCATGATTCATTGGATTATTTATACGTTCGGTGACAGCATCCGCAAAATCTAGAAAGTAGATCTGGCCATACTGAGGACGTTCAAATTATTCTTCAGATGTTTGGGTAGGATGAGCAGCTACGTTTATTTTATGATAAACCCGGCCAGTGGCAACGTAACTGTAAATACCCCGACTGTTAATTGTACCATCGTTATCTACAGTACAAGATGCCATCGAATAACTTCCTTTTAAGTTTCGTATCCGCTTATGGAATTCATTTGCTGACGGATGACGTTTAAGAAATAGTCTCGCTAAATCATTAGGAAATTCAGAATGAGGAACATCAATGCGACCATGTTAAGCAACAGTCCCCAAAAGAGTTGCGTTTATTACTCACACGTTCTTCAGGAAAATGCAGAGCTCCGTAATGAGTGCAAGCGACATCGAAAAAGCCTAAGCTTTGATAGGAATTCACTGAAGTCGTAGCTCTTTTATAAGTAGCCGATGGTTGCCTCTGAAGAAGTCTCTGATGTCTTGCATTTCTACGGGGTTGTTCTTCCAATCGCTGATGTCGAAATTCCTCCGACTCTTCTGCAAACCTTTGAATGGCTCGCTCTCTCAAATCTTCAAGACGTTGAGTTCTTTCTTCAGCTGTCCCTGCAGCTCTTCGTAGACTGGCCCGCTCTCTCATGACTTCGAGGCGTTGTTCCCGGGATATATAACCTTCATTAGCTTCATACTGTTGAAACCTTAGTCGTTTTCGATGTAAGCGCTGCTCGTGTTCTTCAACATTCGGCACGTCTCCTTTTCCTTTCACAGCTGCGCCTTTCACGAAGGAGTTAGATTCATCGAGATCATCTCTAATACTGAATAATCGCTCCACGCACGCAGTTTTTGCTTTTCGAGCTGGTCTTTTCCCTTGTTGCAATACTTCCTCAATATTGTTTGTTGTATCTCTAGAAGTACCTGGTTCATTAATATCATCGTCCGCCGAGCTAATGCGCATTACACCGTCTGCTTGTGGTAATGTATGGTTTTCCAGAGATTTCGTATTAAAATTAAAAACGCGTTGTTTTGGAGGTTGCCGTTTAGGCATTTTTAAAGTGACAACAATTGAATGTTGCCTACGCTGGTTGTCACAGATTTATTGGTAAACCAAGAACTTTTCTATACGAATATACTTTTTCAGAACACTATTTCAAATATTACGTTAGCAGTAGATACGTTTTATGCGTAAAATTGTAGCATAAAATGTAAAATTATTATACCACTTTAAATACATTACAGCGAAGGAAGATGTTCATATGTACCATACATGCCATTATATTGGTATGAACATTAAATTTACATCCAAAAATATAGTTTGACGAAACAATCAAAACTCAAATCAAACATTTGACAAAACAATCAAACAACAACAATGAAATAGGTTGCATCAATAATTCGCATTAGGGTATCTTTACATAATTATGTTTGCAGTAGATACTTTTTAATCGTTAAATTAAAGCATAAATAAAATTTAAAGTAATTAACTTTTGTAACGGCAAAAATATTTTTTAACGAAACAATTGAAACTTACAATATATTAACAAAACTATGATTGTTTGCATCAATGTTTTGTATTATAGTATTTTTCCGGAACCAATATTCCAAATGTTTTCAATAGATTCTTTTTAAAAACGTTCCTTTAAGTGTGCTATTATTACACTACTTTAAATACACTTACTTGAAGGAGAATGCACATAAATCAGTGTTTACTTCCAGCAAAGCAGTTGTCACGTATGTTACTTCCCATTCGCAACGATAACAGTTTTCTTAATCTGCAAATGGCGAACATTGTTGCCTTCCACAAACCCCTTGCACTATATTCGAATCACACTCACACCCAAATACATTACTTCACCCAACAATTAGAACTCACATCGGATCAACAACACTGGATACCTGTGATTCCAGGGACCAGGACCGTTTCATTCCCGGTTAGTCGACAATTAAATGTTCCCGGCGCTGTTAGTGTTTATTTAAACAAATCAGGAATGTTAATTACGTGCAAAGATCTTCCCGTGGTGACGCTTTAACCAGGGACAAAAACCTACTGCGAGATTGCAGACTCGTTCTATCACAGTGGACACGCGTGAACTCGTGTGAGCAGAATCTTGGTATCGCACGCTGGCGCCACACACTTCGCACACAACCCGGGACAGAGAGTCAGGGCTGAAAGACAGTATTCTACAAATGTTCATCTTGCATCGACGATTCAAAGCAAAATATGGCGTACAGCCATATTCCTTTTTTAAAATAAGGTACTCGTTGAATTTTGTCTTGAATTTTATTTTTGAATTGGACAGCTGTAAAAACACCTTTTATCTTTGAAGAAAATTCCAGTTATTTATTTGCCAATTATTACTTTCCACGAATTCGTTCGAATTTTCTTCGTAGAGCTAACTTTCATTCAATGTGATTTTGTTATTACTACGTTACATCGAAAATAGTCGAGTCTAATTCAAATGAATATTGATGTTTATTTCGTAATGTTTCAGCGTCGAATATATTAGGTGCGGTCATTTCATTACTTTTTTAATAATAAGATAAGATAAAAGGTCGTCGACATTTGTTCGTGGTCTCAAATATGTAAGTGCGAGGTCCGAGTTCGATTCCCCGCCGAGAAAGTTTTTTTAATTTCTTTTTGTTAACATGATCTGCCTCATACTTTCCTCGTGTGTTTAACATTTTTATTGTTACTATTACAGAACCATTTTTTTTAAATTGGAGAACAAATTTTAAGTCAGCTGTTTCGAAAAACGCCATTTCAATCAGCTTGGTGTGCTGTGGATGGTGAATATGAGTTTTCGGCTTCTTAACTATTATATAACTTATTTGTTTGATTTTAACAAATTAAAAAAATCTTAATGATTGAAAGAACATTTGAGATGGAAACTCGTATGAACTGAAAGAAAAATTCTTGCAGTTGAGCAACAAACTTAAGCAGTTTTATTCGCATTTTAGTTACTCAGCAGCTATTTATTAATAGTAGAAATGTTAAAAAGAGGATAAATGTATAATAGACTTATCATATGATATTAAAAAAATGAATTAAAAAACGCATTCGTGCTCACAGGGACTCGGAACTCCAGGCCTAATGCATAGGAAGCTGGTACGTTAATTACTGGAACATCAGACACTAATTGTAAGAGGGAGATAATATTTGGTTTATTAATGACGCTAGTTTTATGCATTTTAAAATTGTTCTACAAAGAAAAATGACGATGTTATATCACATTTTCATCCCAAAATACATCTAATCTGTAAATTGTATTAAAATTGCTAGGCCTTTCTTGAGAAAATTTTCGACAAGTACATAGGTATATAGGTACATAGATACAATTATTGCTCGCTTAATAGTGTAGGATAAAATACAAGTTAGAGACACTAAACATAAACAGTACAAAGACTTGAAAATAAAAATTTTTAAACAAAATTAAAGCTATATAAAAGAGAAAAGTGACAAAAATTCAATATAATAAGTAGCTTTTTCTTAATAAAGAAGAATTTCTCTAAATGAGTTAGCTACAAAGTTTGATAAACAGTAAGTTTCCAACTAAATCTTTTATTTTATGGGTATTGTGTAAGGAATATTTTTTGGGATCGATCTTTATAACTTTATTTACAAACATGTGCATCTACAATGCATTCATAGCATCCATTTGCAGGTATGGCATTTCAAATATAGAAAAGATATACAATTATTATAAACAATATGAACTAAAAAGAAAATTCGCCATCAGATAATTAAATATAGAGAATGAATTTCTTAAGATTGTTTGGCAGGCTATTAAATATCTAATACAATATGAAATTAAAACTTTTTCTCCCGACTTCCTTGTTTGCCTTGGACAAATTAATACTAGTAAATATAGTTATTATGTTTCTGTTAATTTCATCAATGAAGACACTCCTCAAAAACTGATAATTCACAGTAGCAAATTCAAGAAAGAAGGATCATCTTATTTTAAGAAGTATGGAATTGTTATTCGGTAGTATTCATTTAACCATTTTTTTATTTCTTTAATTTAATTTATTTAAGTGGGATTTGTGAGCACCACCCACGCTAAGAATGTCATAAGTTGCAATACCATGGAATAGTCTATTATATATGGAAAGAAGCTGATTCTATTGAGTATGTGGAAAAAAAATTGTTTTAGTTAAAATACAAATTAAATATCTTAATCCTTTGACAAACTGATCAATATGACATTCCAATGTGCTATGTATTTAGAATTCAAGTGTTTATGGTATATTTGTCTCTGAGTTTGAAGCTTGATTCTCAGTTTCCCTGTGTCCTAAATGCCAAATATAGTTTCCCCGCAGACTTTTGGGTGGTCTTTTCAGGGAAAAAAGGATGGACTATATATTGGTAATTATGGTACTTGGAGAGAAACGCAGAGACTAATGAGCTTGATCATTTCAGGAGTTTACCAGTTATCAGATGAGAATTTCTATGATTGGAAACCAGAACATTCCCCAGTAAAGGTGAGTCCCATACTTTCCATTGTGCGAAAAATATATTTTATGGTTTTAACATGCATGTTAAATATATATAATCCAGTACATTTTGCTTCTATAGACGTATATTTCTGTTTCTTTGTATGCGTATTCTTCTTCTCCCCCTTTTCCTGTGTCATCTTCTTTCATATTTTTATCTTTTTGATTTTTCCCTACTATATTTTCATCTTAGGAATAATGTAACTGTAAAAACCCTTTGGTAGCTCAGGGCTAGCAAGCCTCTTCACCACTGAATTACTTGGGGTTCTATTCTCTTCAAGGCCAGAAAATATTTTGTAGCTTTTCAATTTAGTGTCCCAGTTTATATAGCTGTCACTAATTCTTACTATAACTAACTACTTGTACTAATACCTCCATGTGGGCCAAGTTGTTGGTAAAGCCAGCTAACTGTCCCACCTACTGACAATATCCCCTACCACCCGCCTTCTACCCCCTCTCTCTCCATGTAGATAAGCTTCAATAGTTTGCTATGGTTCCCATTGATAAAATACAATACAATGAAAAAGTAATTGTATTGAGTTTTTCTTATGTATAACCTACAGATCAATTTAATTTTAATTATGTTGTTTGTCCTATTTCCAAATAATTGTATAATCTCTGAAGGATTTGCTTTTGAAAAATTTCTTTAGGTTAAATGAATTATAAATGTTGAAATTGCAATTCTTTTGTTCACAGATGAATGTAATGTCTCCTTGTGCATCCAGTATTCTTTCACATCCACGAGTAGAAGAAATAACTGTAAGAAATAATTTTATTATCATTTTAAAGTTTGTGTATTTTTACTTGCAGTTGTCTTAATTTCCTACTAAAGTTGATTCATTTCAGTTGCTTGTAGTGTTTCTGGTAGTAGTTGTAATGTTTAATGAACACACAAGAAATAATTTGTTTTTATGTTACTCCTACTCTTGTTGTACTCGAAAGATATTGTGTGTTGTTCCCACATGAATGAATGAATGAATAAATAAATAAATAAAAAGATTGAGGTGTTGGCTCCACTTGGTGATTTTCACTGGTCTTTCGAGTAGATTTTATCTGCCAAAGATGTGGCTCCATTTGCTGTAAACATCTGCAGTTTGTTGTAGTGGGGCTATCTTATTGAACAGTGTGAGCATTATCTTATCACTCATCACACCACTCATAACAAGAAATTACTAATGCCAGTCAGAAATTCAATTTTTTTAAATAAGCAAATATTTTACATTTATTTATAAACGTTTGAAATTTGCTCATAACTTTAAAAAAGTGATATGAAACCCAACTATTTTGTGTTTTGTAACTTTAATTAGTTTTATAATTATAATTAGTTCACTGTTGAGATCCTTTGGTATTCAACAAGACGCACTCTCCTTCTGCAGGCAGTAATCATTGGCCAGTTGGACATGTTCTATTTTCTGGCAGAACGATCTTGTGTCTGCTATTGAGAGCAAGAATTATTTGCCAGTTGGAGACGCTTCTTCCCAACTGCGCGTTTCTCAATTGCTGGAATTGATAATGTGCTCAAAACAACAGTGGAAATTAGCAAGTGAAACCGTAGCCTAATTAATAAATTTTATATATATAAAAAACATTTTTCTAACGGAATTTCAAAATTTAGCAATGTATTCTTAAAGAGGTGAATAAATACTCTTTCAAGTGTTAGTGGTTTAAAATGACCAGTAATATGTTTCAATAAAACCACCTCATTGTTGATATCATGTTTTTTGTTTCAGAAATACACAGATACTGTGAATTTAATATTCTTAAAATGTTATATTTTTCTAATTTTGATATTTCTTTTTGTCTGCTCGATATAAACTTTGTGCCCGAAGTATTTTACTTAGTAATAAATAATAGTGAAGAAAGCAGTTAAAAACTGCCTGTGACCACATTGAGCACAATAAGTTAATTTACTCTCCGGAAGCAATCGAGGGACCATCCCATCAATTCCATTCAAAAGGTCATAGTGGTTTCTTTAACATTTCTATGCCCCAAGGCACTACCATGACAATCTGATTTCATTGTGATCATGTGGTAATCACTGTCTGTGGCAATTTAATGACTTTAACTATATATTTTTATTTTAATGATACAAACAATAATTATTCAGTACAATGTACTAGTATGCTAATTTTCAATTGTGTTTACCACAAAAAGAGCAAATACCCAATAAAACCTCAAATATTTTATCTTAAAGATTGAGTTAATTAAATTTTATTACAAGTTCATATCACCTTAAACTGAAGACAATAAAAATTAAATTAGTGCCATATAATGAAAAAGTAAAATACTTTATGTAAATACCTTCTTTCAGCGATGCACAATATTTTTTCTGTAGAAAAAAACACAATAAATATTTTATGTTGTCCAAAGAAGATCATATGATATATTTTACTTTTCTAGATTATATAATGGTCATAAATAGTAGAATCAATAGCAAATTGTGAAAGCAATATATTTTTTTTAAATTGTGTGAATTTGCTCGTTCAGTATAATAACAGGAACATGAAGTGACAAATAAATTGTATTACTCCTTACTCCTACACCCCAGCCTTGATTGTAGATGCACTTATCAGTCTGCCTTTTCATCTAAATTGTATTTTTATTTTTTATTTTTTTTGCTTTTGTCCTGCAGGATGCAAAGCTAGATGAAGTCCTTCCAGATTGCTGGAAAGTTGGTGGGAGTGACCCTCTTCCACAAGTGGACAGGGAGAGAATTCGTCGCATGGTGATGGCCGAGGCATGCATTGGGTTTGGCGTGACGGTTCGAGGGTTCCAAAGAGTTGCAGCCGAAGATAGTCTCAAGTGGGAGATAAGCAAGTCGAGAACAAACTTAAAAGATTTGACGCCAGCTGAAAATAGTGGTGGGTCTTCAAATCTGAGAAGTTGCGAACTTTCCAGTTTGGAGAGTGATAGGGAGAACTCTTCGTTTTCGGACAACTCTCCCACAATGAGAGAGGGCATCTCAGAAGTTTCGCAGACAGAAGAAGAATCTGACATTGAAAGTAGGGACTCCATCACGCACGATCCTGTACCACGGGAAGAGTCTTGGAGCCGGCGGAACCAGATGCATAGACAATTTGGTGGCGAGAACTCCCGATTGAAACAGAACATCGGCAAGACTGCTGTGGGTCGTGGGGTCACTCCCAGTATGAAAACCACTTTCCCTGCAATACTCAGCGACAAAATGAGAAAACGAATTCTACCTGTCTTCAAAAGTGTTTCTAACGGTAGCATGAGTCCTGTTCAAAATGATCGTGTGAGAAGTGGTGATGATGTGATGTCAGACAGGACGTGCATCAGTTCTCCTCCTAGATCTAATGTGATAGCTAATGGAACTATTATGAGTCCTTCCTCTGGAAAAACCTCTGAAAACGAAGTTTCTGATGAAATGAAAAAGAGAGTTCTTGCCATGATAAAGGGTACTCCCTGAAGTTTCTTATCGATTGACGTAAAATGATCTGCCCAAGTGATACGATATTAACAAAGTGAAGTTTTTCAATTGAATTATTTCCATTGCTTTGCCGATAGTTTTGTTTATCCTTGAGGAGCAAATATTTAAATCACTGTTCATTTAAATAGTATGTTCACATTTCATTTCAATTTCTGCAATTACCGTCAAGTTATACACCTAATACGCCTTAAAATACGCCTTAAAATAATGGAAACATAATGTAATTGTGGCAAGTGGAGAAACATTGATGTTTCTGAGTACATAGCTGAAATTAGAAATTAGTGTTGTAAAGTATTGCAAATTTAAAAAAATGTATGCAATGGTTT
>NNCF01126062.1:142167-165023 GCA_002313205.1 Laupala kohalensis
CAACTATACTATGAATTTTGTTAAGTAAATTGTATTAATTTTATACATACAAATAAATGTCCTTGTACACAATGGCAGTGATGTGCGCAGACTAATTCAAATTTGCAAGAAAAGTCGACAATTCACGTGTAACCTCTAACAATAGACATGCTTCTCATAAACGTTTGGAGAATTTAGAACACCATCTCACCTAATTTCGAGGTATTATCACTGCAAGTTTTCTTTGTACAGTCTGTTCTGTAGCAATCCAAGAAATTGGAATCTAATTTTTATAAATCAGATGAACCAAGGATTCAGTTAACTATAGCACTGAACAATATTAGTTTTACGCCTCTTTACACCAAATAACACAAAATTAGAAGAAAAAAAAATTGACTTGATTCTTACAGTAGAACCCCTTTTAACAGGTCTGGTTGGATCCAAAACCCTGACTGGTTACCCATTTGAGGGTTAATCCGAGGTTGTATGAAAAACCAATTTTCGTTCAAAACGAGCCTACAATTTTATCAGGTTGTCATAATTATGCAAGCAAATACGATGCTAACTAACTCTATTGCACTGTATGTATGTACATACATAAATAAACTAACAAGAAATAATTAAACAAACACGCCTAACGTCACATCTCCCCATTTTACTTTCTAGGAACTTTCCAGCAAACGAACTATGTTGGAGTCACAACCTGTCAGCTATTGTATGCTGAAATAGAGAAAAAAAAATTCTATTCCATGGGATAGGCTGGTTAATTCGAGGTTCTACTGTACCTTTAAAATTATTATAACAAACAAAGACAAAGTGGTGGAAAGTAAAGTCTCACCTTCATCGATAGAAGCTTTCACAGCAGAACTAGGTATCGCAAAGTTCAACGACTGTGTGTTGGAAGCTGCCTTTTTGAGGGAAAGTAATTCATCCAACTCATCACCCTTCTCCGGCCTCGGCAATTTCTGGATCAACTCCTTTGGAGGCGAAAGGCTCGGAGCATCCATTCTGTCCGACTCCACCTGGGCCTCTTTCGACAGCAAGGTTTTCGAGACATTCACCTTGTTCTTGTTACTCCTGGGCAAAGACTGTTTCTCCTGCACGACTGTTGTTGCTTCTGGACATGGTTCGCAGACCGCTTTCGCAGCTGGTACAGCTTCTGCGGTCCCTCCACTAGGCATTGAAATTAAAGTGTCTGGAGAAACGGGTGATTTGTCCAGCAACGGCATCTGGATACCCCTCTCATCTTCTACTTCCATACTTCTGCGTTTGTTGGTTTTGCTCTTACTGCCCCTCGACTTCTTCTTCACTGTGAACAACCAATTAAACCGTTAATGCCCAGCGATCTTTTTATAGATCAGCCAGAATGGTTATATATTTCTTACAATTAACTTCACTTTGAAAAATTTGGACTTTGAAGTTTGATAGATGTGTAGGAATTAATACATGTTTTTTAAGTATGATTATTGATACTTTAAAAAATAAAATAATTAAGTTGTCATCAAGCTCTTTGCGCAGAGTTGTATGTTTACATGAGCTGAGTTAGTAAAACTTTTCATTTCAAGAATTTTGGACTTCTGTGTATTGCTAAACATGTTTCTCTTTGTTGTTATACAAAATACGAGTAATTCAGCGAAATGGTACCCGAGATATCACTTTCCAAAAACTGATGATCTATTTATAGATCGCTGGGCACTCTGCGCTTAAGGTATAGGGAACTTCAGGAGTTTTGCCGCTCGCAGGTGACGTACTTAGAAAAGAGTCGAAGGGCGGTTGTTATGTGTCCTTGGTTCTGATATAGTGTATATTCTGTGTGAATATTTTCCGTGTAAATATATTCGAGAAGACCTCTTTTATTTGCACCCCTTTTGCATTGGTAAGATCACTTTGTTTTATTATTCGCAGTGACGGATGGTCATGAAGTTACAGATGATGCGTTAGTTTACTCGACTGAAAATGATCTTCGAGGACCTCTACTAGTGCACAAAATGAAAAAGAACCCTATGTTTATGTACTGTAGTAATGTTCAATAAGTTATGAATAAGTAAATGGATTTACTTATTCATTTTTGATGTATTGTTTTTCAGACTATTAGGAGAAAGACTAAATAAAACGAAATAAACTGATAGCAAACATACTTCTCACAAAAATTGGGTCCTGTTTACACAACATTAGGGGGAAAGCAAAAGTCTGGCACCCGCGACGCTCAAAATAAACTGAAAAAACTGAAGGTTATGACTCCATTACAACTAACAGAGATGAACCTGTATTATGAGGAAATGTTGGAGAATATTTTGTTAGTGTCTGTTTACTATGCAACTGCATCAAAGAATTGCCGAGATTGAACTTTCAATCCTGATGAACATAGATTATTTCTCAGAATTATTCTCCTTTATGCATCATTTCAGCTGTTCGGAATTTTCGAACAGAATTTCTCGGTCAACATAATGATCTTCTCAATATGAAAAAATAATTCATAAAAGGGAAGCTGATTAGATTGGCTTACAAGCCATGGCTTCTCTGTAGAATTTCCCAGATGATATTGCTAAAATTCTGATTAGCATTGTGAAAGAGCATGCGGCGCACCTCCTTGACATCTTGAAGAAATGTGCATTTATAAATGTGCTTTGATGGAATGGATCATTACGTATGGAAAAGGAAGGGTTAAAGACGCTGCCAATTTCAAAACAGTCTGGGATGACCTCTGACATTCTGTCAAAATGCAATGTTACTGTGTCAAAAATGTTTGAAACAAGACCACATCTTGTAGAAAGATGTATAGTTTTCATCAGAAAGAGAAAGAAGTATTATAATATTACAGTGGATTATTTATAATCAGTTTGCTATGAAATAAATAAGTTTTGTGTGTTGCATGTTGCATACTCAATGCATCATGAATCTGCTCAGCGATCTATTTATAGATTGGCTTATTATCAATAAACGAAATGTAAAAATGATGTCCTACAACCTCCTATGACTAACTGTGGAGGTATTATGTGAATTAAGGATTAAAAAAAAATAATTTGGGCATTAATGGGTTAAAAAGTAAAGGTGATCAAAGAGAGAGCTGATCGCCAGCAAGGTCCTGCAACTGAATCAGTTTCTGCACCACTTCTAATATCTGGTTATACGTATCTGGCAACAAAAATGAACCGTCGTCCTTAAGATGATCTAGACAGACTTTTTTGGTTGGGGTTAGGTTGTTTTCAGTTAATGTCAGCCTCACTTCCCTTTTACTGCCCAACAACTTGCGGCTTTACTTGTGTGAATTGAGCATTTAAAATATTCATTCAGATTCTATTACCAAATACAGAAGTAGAAAATAAGAGTAGACCAAGGCAAAAATATTATAGCAGAAAGTGATTCTGAACCACGGGTATCTGTGCTATGGGAATCTTCCAGTCATCAACAACAATACATTGCTGCTATTTGCAATCCAAAGGGCAAACCGGGTGATTTCCTATTTTGGTAAAAGTACTGCTCTTTAGTGCATTGGGTAAAAAATGAACTGTGATTGTGTCACACTTTGAGCCAAGGGCTAAACAATGACACTGAGTGGGATGCTTGTCATTTTATTATATATGCAGCAAACCCAAGTGCTCAAAAACTTGAGTGCCACTTTTTTATAGTAAATTTTTGTTAAACATCTAGAAATCCTCCATTAAATTATTTTTTTCGAAATTAATAAATTAAAAGAAAGAAAGAAAATACATTTAATATTGTTGGAAAAAATAATTTGTCCAAGCAACTTTTATTACCTCCTAATAACACATCATACAACATTTTATTGTTCATTTAATGGACTCTCTTTGCCCACTGAGGGCCCATGCCCCCCCCCCCCCTTAGCAAGATCACCTGAGGGTTTCACCCCCAAACAATCTTTGGGTTTTCTCTCTCCCTGCACCAGCTAGGCTATTTTTTAGTAGTATTAAGTGCTGTCAGTTGCAAATCTAGACATTGGACCTGAACTTTCAACAGATAATATTGAAATTGATAAAATGTATCTATATCCTTTAATATGTATTTGCTATTTTAAACAATTAATAAATTTGGTCACTATTTAATGAATTGTTAATTATCTAATTGATGAATTGATGTATTATATTAAGATACAAAAGCGCTATAATATTTATAATAATAGTTATGATAATATTTGTAAAATTCAGCCCCCCCTCCTCCTTTGATTACAGTCTAGATCCGCCAGTGAGTGCTGGGTATAAATAAAATTGTGATAGCACACACCTTTGAGTCAAGGGGTGACATAGCTAATATTTATTACAGTTAGAATGCATTAAACACCTAAAATATAACCCCAAAAAGGTGTATTTTTTTTATTTGCTGTCTTATTATTATAATGATGGTAATAGTGATGATTATAAGCTGATCTTCTCATAAGAAGAGTGAGCTTGGATCAGCAAAGATTTTTAATTAGCTTTTAACATCCAAAGTGAATTTTACTTACTCAGCTTAAAAATAATTCCAGGTTTTTCATGGGTCATACCGGTTCAAGCACCTTTCCCTTGCACCCTGGAATCTTTTCATGATGGATCTACCGTAAATAGACAAATGAGACAGACTGGACAGCGTCATGCGACAAGAAGCCAACCCATACTTCACGTATTTTGAGATAAGAGAGTTTAAACATGAGTTTGTTCCTAAATGAAAAATTTCCCATTGAACATTTTCCGTACAAGATTTAACAGTTTATTAGCTAACTTTTTAACATACATTTTCAACTTCAAATCTCTATAGATTACATTGAGGGATGGCTCCTTTTCGTATATAAGTATTCAAATTAATTGCCCAGCAAAATACATCTCGCGTAAATGTCGTCATTGAATTTGTGCTTAGCATCCAATTCTTTTTGTTTTTGGTGGTGGACAAGAAAAAAGAAATCACAACAAGTGAATAGGTTTGTAGAATGGGTAAAAACATATTTACTGGGACCGACCCACGAGAAAGTACCTTTTCATTTTCTGCAGTGAAAAGGATGGTGCAGTCTACACATAAGCTGCATGTACATAGCTAACCTGCCAACATTCTCCCCCAGCTGACCTTATCCAGATGTCACAAAGCGGCTCCAGCCCTACTAGGAAATAAGTCGGTTTTCAATTTTTTAATCATCGGGTGCAAGGATTGTGCATTGCTTGAGCATTTACTCGACCTCTCTACAGTTCGAGATTCAATGTATTGCTGGCCGATTTTTTGGACTATATATAATTGTCATGCAAACCCTGCAGGGAGATATATCTACTCTTGTTTCTACATATATCTCCAGCAATTACAGTTGATTATAGTACAAATGACTTACAGTAATTAGAGTAATCAAGTATTAAGTAATTATATATAAATGTAAGCTTTAACGGCCGGTGTCATTAATATTATTGTCGTTTTCCGGGCTACGCTACGCCCATGATGCCCCTACTGAAGATGGCAGCCGCAGTAGCTGCCGAAACGTCTAGAAGAAATAACAGAGGACCACGGCTTAATAGCCTGGAAAACGACAATAATATTAAGTAATTACATATGTCAATAATCAGGTTATACAACTACTGAATTGCATTTCATATCGCAGTAGCTATTATTGTGTAGTCTCACAAGGGAACTTTCAACAAGCACAGGTCGAAAGTGTCCTGATTTTTTTAATACTGAAACACATTGACTGTTAGTATATCATATCAAAATATTAGTGACAATAGCACACTGGAAGACACTGAAAAAAATTCTGGCATCTTCTTTCTGGTCACACTTTGGACAAATATGAGGAAAAGCAACTCCTTTCAGTACAGGCCGGCATCTTCTTTCTGGTCACACTTTGGACAAATATGAGGAAAAGCAACTCCTTTCAGTACAGGCCAAAATAGCTGATGTAATGACAGTCACAGATTGCTGCCGTAAGTTTCGCATTGCGTGCTGTAATACCACCTCCATATCCTTCTCTGATACTGAATTTCGGTATTATAGCAAAATTAATCATGTTACGTCGAATGAATCTGTTACCTGGCGGTGAGGTTCACCGCAATCTAAGAGATTTCTATGTTATAGCAAAATACAAATTCTATCACTTTATAATTAAGATCTTTCACACATTTGATCAACCTTAATTATAAATTTATATTTATATTTTGTTTATGTTAATATATAGAAACAAATTTTGTTTTCATAGTATCATTTAAAGTTCCAGTAGCATTTAATAGCAACGCAAAAGACGTGATGTAAGCAAAACAAAATGTATTTTGTTAATTGTTCATTTATTTTAATCAAAATGTTCCAGGTATACAATAAATACGCATTTTGTACAAGAAAATTCATGGCAAAGATATACTAGCAATCCATACAAACATGCATGAAATAATAATATTTAGAAATGGCTGAATTTTTAGTCCTACCAAAAAATCTTTTTTTCTCTTGTATCGGCCAAAATATAAAGGTTTAAATGAAATGTGGTGCACCCATCCAATTCCTCCTACACATTACTTATATTACCATTTCGAAAATGTAATGTTTGTATCTGTCAATATTTAAATAAAATATTATATATACTTTTACTATTTGACTTGACTGATCCTTTTCTTAAATGCACGGAAAAGCATTGTTCATTTGTATTTTCAAGTCCTCCCTGAATGGTGAAGATACATACAAGTCCGATGAATCAAAACTCAGTCATGTGATTTGGCTGTCGATGCTCATATGCTTCGTAGTTTAGGGTTGTACAAGACCCACAAAAATGGCTCTTCAGCGTGCAAAAAGGACCGGTTTTTCATAATTTTTTTTTTCCAGTGTACCATCGTCACTAATATTTTGACATAACATACTAGTAGTCAATATGTTTCAGTATTTAAAAAATCAGGACCACTTTCGACCTGCGCTTGTTGAAAGTTCCCTTTTCAGTATGAGGTAGTTGCAGTCCAGATTAGCTTCAATTACCAGAACTCAACTGTAAAACTACAAACGAGGTCAAAAATAAGATAAAAAATGCACCTGTTGTTTCATGAGTGTTCCTTTCTTCCCAATGACTCTCCTGCTCTCCCTCCATTGGTTCCACTTTCGGAGGGAGAGGACTCTGTTGAGAGGGAGGAGAGTCACTCCGCGCTGGGGGTTCCTCTGCTGCTGCAGGAGTTGCTGCTGCTTCATCCTCCTCCGTCAGAGGAGGAGGAGGAGGAGGAGGGGACGGAGTCCTTCTGGGAGGAGTAGCAGCTCTCTCTACTGAAAGCAAACCGAACCAACAGAGGCAGATTTAAAAGTTTATAAGGATCCTTGGAGAGCAGATTTAGATATGTATCTATTAAATATTTATATAATAAAATATAAAAATATAAATTTATTGTCAAAAAACAGTACAGACCGCGTATGACCACGTGGAGGACAATAAACTAATTTACTCTCTGGAAGCAAGCAAGGGACCATCCCATCAATTCCGATCAAGGGCCCTAAGGCAGAGGCGGATTCAAAAATTCAAATATATAAACAAAGTAATAAGTATATATTTTTTAAATTAATTTTCTTATTTTGTATTGAAAAATACAAGGAAGTATAACCATTATAACTATCCAAAACCCTAAAATAAACCTAAATCATTTTTAGAGAAAATTACAAAACAACACATATTTTGAAAAAAAAAACATTTTTTCCAAATGTTATGATTTCTTCGTTAATGTTTTTAGCGCTCCCAAAATCTTGCGTCCCTAGGCAATTGCCGATACTGCCTATGCCTAAATCTGCCTCTGAACAAAATATAAATGCTAGTAAGAAAGTGAAAAGTTTGGAAAACACAGTGCAGCATCTCACAATTACAGAGCACTCATTTGCTCAAAACTGCGATTTTTTTTAGGTCAGTCTCCAAGGAAGGAGTTGGTCTCCAAGAAACTGAAGTTATGTTCAAGTACTAACAGATACGACAAATAAAAGGCAACTTTTAATTTGCACATTGCAAAATTGGAGACATTGCCAAATATGAAATAAAATAAAACAAAAATAAAACTTTGTGTACCCTCAAGTATCATTTGAGTACCTCACTTTGAAGACAGCAGGTGTATACGGTGGCCTCATGGCACCAGGCGTTTGTCAAATAAAAGTAAGCTGGTGGCAATTGTTATATTAATTGTTGCAAATATGCAGACAATTGTAGATAAAATACAAATTTAAAGAAGGAACTCAGGTGGCGTTTTCCTACATAAAAACCCAAAAAAAAAAAAAAAAAANAAAAGTGAAATGTACCGACACATTTATTGTAGGAATTTTAAATCAGGTTTTAAAATATGCACATAAACTAAGAAGTACACAAAACTGAAGTCTGTTACACCGAGACTTCATTGTACACAGTACAAAGATGATGTTTTTAATTCCAATGGAGATACACAAAATTCTAACCTTTCTCCTGAACTGTTGCACAAGAGATGTCTTTTGGAGGTGGGGGAGTCCCAAAGTTTAATTCTTCATCACCTACTCCATTGGCAATAGCACCATTGCTTCGCTGTAAACAACACACAACAAACAACACAACTTTACAATTTTGTAAAGTGATTCTCATGGTTTTCCACTCCAAGGAAAGTTACAGGAGAAAGTATATGCATTGGAACCCGGTTATCAGAGACTCCCGATTATAGTGGACAAAACATATTTCCCTATAGTGAATTCCGACCCCTACAGGACAAGGTAATTGTTCACAAAATTTCAATGATGTGTGCATCAACATGGCTGTCCACATCGGCACTATTGAGCCTTGCCAGAGCCATAGGGACACAAGTGTAGACAACGTATGAGTACAACCTATGAAAATGCTAGGTTTCATCTGCTGTAAAGGGATGAGCAATACATGTATGGCTTCTCTACTTTATACTGCCATAATGGAATATGAAACGCTGTTAGTTCCACGACAACAGCGATCAAACACTCGTTTACTTGCATTTATCATAGTGGCACATTTTACATTTCCCCAGGATAATTTCCCCCATATCAAGTGTTTGCTTGAGTGTATGAATGTGGGCCTTACTGTGCATCATGTTTCATCAAGGCAAACTTCATTTTCTCTCATTTTTATAAAATGTAATAAGAAAGTAATATGAGATCTATGTGGAAAAGATTTACATAAACTATAAATCTGCCTGATTGAGGTCTAGTATCTTTTAATATGATTTAAAAGAATTACTGCAATGTTTTGAAACCATTCTAATTTAATTTAAATATGTAAAATTAGGTTCAATTTGTTAGAAACCCACTTCCCACTTATAAGAGTTCCCACTAATAAGAGACAAATTTCTCTTACTTCTGTGGTCTCTTTTAAAGGGGTTTCACTGTAAAACTAATTTACAAATGCTTAGGAAACTATTTATTTTACACCCAGAATGGATGCATTAGACACACAGTCAGGTAAATTGGGTTATGTTTTTTGTGTTTTTTTACTGCATTTAATGTAAGGTCCTTAACCCATGAGTAGCCGTGTATTGCAGTAATCTCTATTGTTTAAATTTTCTTTAGTTATTGTGACAACAATGTTCATTTTTGGCGTAGCTGAGTACTGGTGTACCTTATATTGTAATACTGAATCAATTTCGAAAATAGATGAACTCGCTTCATCCCATCTCTCCAATTCACTGATCTCTGGCAAAAAGTTACTGTTAAATAAATAAATTTACTATCAAAATACTAGGTACAACCGCATATGACCACGGGGGGGGGGACCTGNAAAAGCAAGCAAGGGACCATCCCATCAATTCCCATCAAGGGCCTGGCAGAGGCAGACTCATAGTTTCTGTGCCCTCCTAAGATAAGAGTAAAAATAGTTTGATCCATTTTATAATATCAACAAATACAAATAAGTTTATACTTAATATAATACAAAAAATTATTTAACCATTAGGTATAAATCTTTAAATTATTAGGAAACTATTGTTTACAATTGGCATTTATTAAAATAACTCTAAATTTGAGATTAATAATTACAATAGAATTAATGTGACTGAGCTCATGTACAATACCTGCCTCTATCTGAAGGAAAATCAGAGAAAAACCAAGGTCAGGATGGGTATATATTTATATTTTTCACGATGGAGACATAGATTGCAAGGTTCCTCACCTCAAGCGAGTCGCTGCGGAGAGGTCTGAGCTCCAGTTCGGAGCGCTCGGAGAGGAAGCCGAAGAGCGCTAGACCCTCCTTCTCCAGGCTCTTGCCCCTGCGCTTTGAGAGCTGTGAGTTTGCTTCTCTGCTGAATCTTGCCTGCCGCTCCATGTGCTCCAGGTCATCAGACTGTAAGAAAAGAAAAATCGAAAAGTACAAGTTACGTTTGTAGTTCACTAAATGAACATTTGAAAGATCAAAAAACAAGTAATCATACTAATAAATAAAAAGAAAATTTTGTTTGCATATTTGTTACCTATTATTAAGAAAAGTAGATGGGTTATAGACTTCAGAATTTTACCATATGAAGCACAATCATTTAACTTAAAATGTAGACTAAATTTGATGAATTGTTTCAAAAAAAAATTTTATTAGATATTAAAGAAAACTACNTATAGACTTCAGAATTTTACCATATGAAGCACAATCATTTAACTTAAAATGTAGACTAAATTTGATAAATTGTTTCAAAAATTTTTTTTATTAGATATTAAAGAAAACTACTATGGTGGCAACTTCAGGTATTACAGTCATTATGTCTCAATGCTTCTAGCAAAAGAGACCTCCCTTAACCATAAATAAAAGTGTGTAAATACACCACAAAAGGACTGTAAGCTATTTTTAGATTCTACTTAGCCTTTGCGAACAGAATGGAAATTCACAGGTTTCTCATGAAAACTCTAAGCTTTTACAACTCAATACGAGATGTGACGAAAGATTGCAATTTTCATATTGCAATGGGAAGTGTAAAATTGTTTTTGGAATAGATGAATAATTAAACTCAATTGATATACAATTTATTTTTTAGGTAAAATGAGTATTTGTTGACATATTTATTACTTCTTCTTTATATATTAGCATCTATCATGCGGGAGAAGCCAGGAAATTCAGTTTGTATTAACACAACAAGATATTACCTGAGTCAAATTTAATCTATAAATTACAGTCAATAATTGAAATTGATTTAACTGTGAAATGTTATCAGTGTAATAAGAAAAGTCTATACAGTGACCACTAAAAATCTTAAGTTAAACTTTTTGTCCTCCTCCCTCTTAGAATGACTCAGAACACAGAATGTATGACTTATGTGCTGTGCAAAATTTCAGCCAAGTGCGATAATTATAAACCCGGACTCCGAGGTGTAGAAATTTTAATGGGATTTAACATGGAAAATTGTAACAACTCTTGGTCAGGTGAAAATGGCGACGAGCCAGGTATTGAACCCGAGACTCCTGCTTTGATCGCAGGTGTGTTAACCACTACACCACCCGTTCGCCTTCCACAGCTGTACACCATTTTCACTTATTTCTTCTGGGGTTTAGGTCTAAAAAGGGTGGAAATGGTATACTGTTGTGGAAGGCAAACAGGTGGTGAAGTGGTTAACACCCTTACGATCAAAGCAGGAGTCCCGGGTTCGATTCCTGACTTGTCGCCATTTTCACCTGACCAAAAATTGTCACATATCTTCCCCACATGTAGGGTACACAGAAGAAATATGTACATGGCAAATTTTACTTTTTGAGACATTAGAATACAATATTCATGTTTTCCAATATTTGAAAATTTTAAATTGGACAATCGATATTCTTCTTATCAATATACCTCTTTTCTAAACACAATATATTATTTTGAAAAGGTATATAATATAAAACCTTGTATGTGATAATTAATAAAATAATGACTAACACAATAACGTACTGCTTTAATCAAAGACAAAGAAACCTTCAGCTTCTTACAACTGGTTAACCAATCGGACGGAGAACTTCTAAGTTTTAAAATATTTGATTCGGAGAATATAGTTTCCATACATAAGGTTGAGTGGGTCGTTAAGGCAGTAAACAAGCTACTTAACCTGACTTGTGCCTCACTTCAATGAGATAGAATACAGTAAAAGAGCATTTTTACCATCTCTGAGAACACAGAATGAAACCGTCATCAGTAAGCTCCACACTAATCTTGTTAGGTTCAGTTCTCTCTTTCTCCACATGTGCTTCAAGTACTGGAATTGTGTCAATCAAATAAAACAATTTCTAAATATTACATTAAGAAGATTCATAAAATTCTTAAGCTTCACGCGCTATAATATGGTTTTCTCACAACATTCTTTCATTGTGTACAGCAGTCTTTTTACTAACCATTCATGTTTCTTCAGATGTTGTGGCATACATGCTGAATTCAGATGCTGCTCCCTATATAACAATTCCATACCTCAAATGAGATTCAACCCATGCACAATAGGCTATGTTTGCTGTCTCCAACCCTTCTATAGATTTCAGTTCAAGAGGTTCGGGATTCCCCCCAGTTTCTTCCCGGGTAGAGTCATATTTGTTCATAGACCCCACCAGATTATTGTTATTAATCTCGGTTCTTCGTGATTTTAATTGTTACAATTTACTAACATTATTTTCAAAATTTGAACAATTGACAATAGTATATATTAGTAAAATATCTATACTATAATAATTGATAGAAAATAAAATTTGTTAATATAGTAGAGTTATTTTAAAGTATTATAACAAGTGGTTAACATTTTTTTTTCTTATTTTAGAGGGGTGCATATCATGATTTTGCTTCGAGGTGCAGAAATTGACCATCGCCTTTAGACCATTGATCAGAATCGATGGGATGGTTTCTTTCCTTCCACGTCGTCTTACACAATTTGTAACAGCTTTATAAACAATAAAAAGCAATACTTAACTAAAAGTTTAGAGTCTATGGATAACAAGTTATTCTGGCAAAGAGCAAAATGTTGTGTCAGTTGACTGATCGCCCACAGCTCTGGCTACACTTACCGAGAAGAGTTCCTTGGGCAGATCCAGTCGCTCGTACAACGGCAAGCAAGACAGGGAAGAGGCCAATACTCCGAGATCGATGGTGAAAGCGGCATTCTGCGTCGGGAGCTTCTTGGGATCCCAGCTCCTCTCACTCCGCAGTTGAAAGTGGGACCCTGACAAATATAAAGGCATTCAAGCACACATCATTCGGAGGCAAACTTCCAGGAAGGTATACCACGAGTAGAGCAGAACGAGAAGAAGAAAAGAAAAGTCTCACAATACTGGTTCAGCGAATGTTTTTTTTGCTACGATAATCTGAATGAATGTATCCATGTGTTGTTTTCATATGATCACAGAGCCCCCTCTGGTGGCTCAGGTGCTAGCGTTCTTGCTCATAACAAAGTCATTCCGGGTTCAATTCCCGGTGGGGTCAGAAAACATTTGTAGCTTTTCACATTAATGTTCCAGTTCTTATAGCTGTGACAACTGAAAATCGAACCGTCCTCCTCCTTATATCCACCTCGTTCTGCTCCTAGTATTATTACTAACTACTTCTACTAACCCCTCCACGTGGGCCAGGTTGTTGGTAAACCCAGCTAACCAGCCCACCATCTAACAGTAAAAACTACCACCCAACTCTTATCTCCTACCTCTCCGTGTATATAAGCTTCTATAGCATGCTACATTTCCCATTTAGAAATACTACAATATAAAAAAGCCAAGATTTTGAAAATGGGGACAGGGTTCTTAGATGTAAATGAAGTTATCTCTTACAGAGGTTCCTACTTCATTTTTATTCAAAATGTTTAAATTAATATTAACTCAGCGCAAACTCCAGACTTTTGGCTACGTCTTTGGTATGCATTGTCTACGGGCAAGTGAAAATTGCACCGAGTCACGATCCGTTGCAATTTTCACTTGTCTGTAAACAATGCAAACTTGGAAGTCGGAGTAAAAAACGCCCATGGTATGATCAAGATTCTGAAATACATACAGAAAGGGATTTTGTTTACGTAGTAATGTTAAGAAACTATGTTAATAAAAAATTAGGCAGTATATTGTTCTGGTCGTAATAAGAGTGTATACCCCTCCATTTGCTTTTGAATGTAATCCACTTTAGAACGAACATTCCAGACCTTTGATTCGATAAAGAAACAAACAGTATGTAAAGATGAAAATACTACCCTCCCACCTGAACAGCCAGGGTTTGAATCTTCTACGCAACGAAGTTATTAACTTAATTTCTTTTATTTGTCAACATGAATTGCTTACATTATTTCAGGAAAAAAGGAATGTAGTTTAGAAAACAGATAAATTTTTTAGTTATTGCAATATATAACTGTTATTACACAGAAGCAGATAATTATGTTCCATTATAAGATTCTATAGAATGTTAGCCAGTAAGTAACAAATAATACTGGTTTTTTTCTATAGGTATTTAATCCACCAGTGCCGTTGGACACTTGATCGGAATTGATGGGATGGTCCTTTGCATGTTTCCGGAGAGCAACTTTGTTCATTATCCCCAACTGCTCATACACAGTTTGAAACCGCTTCTTTGACAATAAAGTTTATTAATCTATTTATTTTTATAGGTATTCAGCCAAAGTACCACTTGTTATTATTTTAGAGAAAGTCATTGTTCATATATTTTTCTTCAGAGTTTACTTTATTTATCTTTACTTTATCTCAAAACATGTTTTTTATTATTATGTAAGTAGATTTTCTTTGTTTTTGAAATAGTTTCTGAGAGATAAAAAATTAAGGCTGTTGAACATATATACCTAAATAGCTGGAAAGATATTTGTTTAATTTTAATAAAAGTATGATTTCCTAAACATAAAAACAGATGTTTATTAACTGATCAAAAATAACAAAAACAACAACAACAAAATTAATTAGTTTTTCAGCAGTTTTATTCCTTTTTTTGGTGGGGGGTCGATATTTACCCCACAATGTCACTAACATTAGTCAGAGTAGTAAATGAAGTTAAGGGTTAATTCCAAAACAGGACAGTTACTATTTCATAACAATTACAGAAAGCCAACCTTGATTCACTCTGTGCAGCTTATTCTGCACCAAGTCCAGAATCATCACCCAACATATCCTTCGACATTAAGTGCATCAGGTTGGAAGAGCTACTAACCGAGTTGAGCTCCTCTGAGCAGGGTTTCGTAATCTTCTCCGATTTTCTGGTCGTCCTGCTCCTCGGCAGGAAGAGTTTCATACTTGGACCAATTACTGAACACTTGGCGTTTGCTGTGTTTCTTAGAAGTCAAAACAGCAATGTCGTCTGTCTCCCGTTTCAAATTATCAAACATATGTGGATCTGGGATAGCTGAAACAACAAATTTACATTTAAATATCACTAGCATATCATTCTTCTCCAGGGATGTTATGGTAGTGTTGGAGCGTTTTGAGTTGGTGGAATCGATAAGGACGCCGCTACTATCTTTCTCGAAACATCACCTCACTTTTGGGTATTTCTAGAAACATTTCCCTTCATTTCTAAAAGCATCATAGCTCACCAAAGAAATTATTCTTTTCAGGTAGAGGGCTCAGAAAAGAATTAGGAGATGTGGTATGACCTCTTTAACAAAGACGTCCCAGAAATGTGGCTCAAATTTAGTTTCATTCTTCAACCTCCTAAGACAAGGAAAATGTGTCATCACATAGTATTGTGTTGTTCTCGTCTTATGGCATGATTCACATGACCAGATCTGTTCTTCCACCTAATGATGACTTGGCTGATAACATTAGGAAGGAGAGACATAGGCTTGCCGGACAACTTGTGGTACCAAACTGAAATTTGTCTGGAATAGGTGAGGGAANTAACATTAGGAAGGAGAGACATAGGCTTGCCGGACAACTTGTGGTACCAAACTGAAATTTGTCTGGAATAGGTGAGGGAAACCCCAGCTGAAAACCTCTCCTAGTTCGGCCAAGAATGGTTTAAACCTGCGCTCTACTGCTCTACCAATAAGCAATATGGTGGTAGCACATGTCACCACTACACTACCTCTGTCAGTAAATTAAGATGTAATGTAAGATTCATATTGTAATTACACAGTTAGAATTTATATAAAATTAAATAGATTCTATGACCTCATTTTCACAGGTTCCATTTATTGTCAATTAAGTATTGTATTGCCAATTGTGTCAAGAAATTGATGCCTTTGCATAGTAAACCCACACTGACTGAACCTAAAGCAATTCTGGGAATTAAGACTTCCCGACCTGAATTTTCTCCTGGGATAATATTTTACCTTAATAAGCTGTTGCATAAATTGGTAAAAATCAATATCATTCCATTGTCCAGACCTTCAGATACATCCAAGTAACTGAAGAGTGTTGTTATTATATGGGCAAGTCAGCCATCTCAACTGAATTGAGAAATTCTTAAGTAAATTCTAGACCTCCTTTCTGGTTGATCTTTCACAGAGTCAAAAGTTTTGTAAATTTTATATCCCGGAGGAATCTTTTCAATTATGGCAGAATTAATTCTGTACAAGTCATCTTTCCGTGGTGTGACTCAAACCATGGGCATGAACCTATAATATTAAGCAAGCAATAATTGTATATATATGAGAACGATTTTGATGAAATTCACATATTAGATGTATTTTGTTATGAAATTAGTATCCATCATGGTCTGTCTATGAAAATTTAGTTGAGTCGTATAATTTATTTAATGTAATGTAAGATTTATGGTATATTTCATAGTAAATTATAATAGAGCATGGAATTTCTGAGGGTTGCTGTCCAAGGAGACAGACCATAAATAGCATCCAGCTATCTCTGAACATTATACAAGTATCATCAAGTGACTACCGTGACTACTCAAGGCATCATTTTCTATCTTTGGCGAAAATTACACATTCATGTCCTTGAAGATAGTAGCAGTGAAACTGAACAGACCTGTGTGGTCGATGACCTCCTTCTCTTGTGCTTTGGGAGGAAGTGGCTTGCTGTCTCTGTTGCCTTTTGGATTATTGTCTCGACTGACATTACTATTAGAAGAATCTACACGATTGCCTCCTCCGTGGCGCTGCTTCATCGCTTGGCTACGCTGGAAACGCTCTCTTCTCTCCCTGCCAACAAATCATTCACTTTTCAGTAGGGGTAGATCCTCAACACACGTGCTAACATATCAACATCAATATTAAGCTACATGTATCACAGCAAGTTCTCATTCTTCACTTCCATTATACATCAGGTAAATAAGTGGGATCAGAAAACAATTACCACAACCTCTTTTGCCACATACCGTTTTTCCATTGTGAATTCCTATTAACCTCCCACGTGAAATCTAGTAAATCATCAAATCTCGAAGGAACACTTTAAAAGAGCTGCACTTCCTCTCACAATGAACTGCAACAAATGTGAAAATGTAGTGAAAGTGAAAGATGAACAAATTCTTTGAAGTGGAATTATAATAGTCCAAAACTGACAGACTGTGAATAGTTGCAAGGAAAGAATAAAAATACTTTACTAACAAAGAAAAAATGAATTAGCAATGTACAACATGACAGAATACATGAGTTACATATTGGTTTTGATGTATTTTAAGGAAAATAAGTACACAGGTTTAAAACACAACTGTTTTTAAAGTAACAATTGTTAGTTTGATTCTCTTGTAAAACTTATCATAGAAAAGCAAATGAAATAAAGACCATATATGTTTCTTCACACATTTAGCAATACCTAGATCTTGAACACGACAGCTTTTTTTTTTTTATCAACAGCTGTTGCAGTTCATATCTTCACCCATCTGTCACCCCTAGGTTGGTCATATTACATATGTTGCTCACAAACACCCGTAAGTGTGGTATGGTCAGGGTATGGTCCTGGAGTGAGATTCAGTAGCAAGTGAGACGTTCACACAGACCGATGGATATGAGCTGCAGTGTACGCATGCGATCGATGCTAGCGGCACATACGGGGGACACAAACATTTGGGACTGACGATTTGGATTTTTTACTTTTTCCTCTTTACTTAAAACTGCTTTAAAAGGGGCAAAGGGGTCCTTCTTTTGCCATGACTTAAAAGTTTCTTTTCATCAATTAAAATTATTGACATACATTAATAATATCACAAAAGTATTGCACAGTAATATTGGGGCGGAATTTATGAATTCTTGGGAAGTTGACGAAATCTAAACTAAATTGTACCTATTTTTCAATTTACGAAGTGCTGATAGAAACTATACTCGAACCGTATTCGTTTTGATGACGAATCAAACAAGGTAAGATTTAAAAATAATGACATCTGTAGCGAAGTGAAAGTCTTCCAACGTACAGCTGAATGGGCGAGCGTGGGTTCGATCCCCCGCTCGTCTTCGTTTAAGGATTTGTCGAATATATACTGGAGAAGAAAGAAATCTTAATAAAACGTTTGTTAGCATGTGTGTTTTTTACAGAAGACCTCTGTGCTATTAAAGCCCTTGTCCAGATACGAATACGTTGTCGTCAAAAACAAGATTTAAGATTTTATTACAAATCTTTTGGCGAGAATGGGGTTATTTGATCCGCTCTTTCACCTAACCTTGACTTGGATGAGGGTTTTGGTTAGGATAGATGTTGGGTAGTCAGGGAACTTATGATACCGAACCGCCATTTGTCTGGAGTAGGTGAGGGAATTCACAGTTGTGAAACCCACTAAGTTCGGCCGCGTACGTTTAGAACCCGCGTTCTACCGCTCAGAGACATTGTGGAAACGAAGATACTACCACTAGACCACCGCCAGAATCCCGAAGATATCCAAGTTTGTGGTGTGTTACACTTTTTGTGATAGTTATTTGAACTATTTTCTGCTCCTAATGTTAACTTGTAACTGAAATTCATTTTTTATTGCTTGGTCGCTCTAGGAAAAATGGTCATTGGGTGGGTATCTATTATCTCTAAACGGCCATTGTTGGCCACTTGAAATAAATGGACATCTATGGCCGTTTGGAGCTAACAGATAGTCACCCAACGTCCATTTTTCCAGAGATGCTTCCAGAATATTTCAAACTATTTCAGATCGTTTCATAAAAATATATCCTTATTCATTTTTACAAAGGACATAAATTAATATTAAAGGTTACAGATGCATTTTACAAAAGGTTTTACTTCATGATACAATATATTTTAATTTGTCTTCTGATAACTGTTTTAATCGTTGTAAACTCTATTCAAAATATTGTTAATCATTCTCAAAATGAAATTTATCAT
This sequence comes from Laupala kohalensis, assembly GCA_002313205.1. Taxonomy (NCBI): domain Eukaryota; kingdom Metazoa; phylum Arthropoda; class Insecta; order Orthoptera; family Trigonidiidae; genus Laupala; species Laupala kohalensis. The sequence continues at coordinate 161,251 of NNCF01126062.1, forward strand.
GTTCCGCAAAATGTTGCCAATTGATACTTGGGTCTGACCGATACCTGTTAGTAGTTTATACATTTATAGACGAATAGACAAAATATCTTTTGCAATAGTTATCAGTTTTTATGTTACTATGAACTATTTGTATAAATGAGTATTTGATTATTGTTATAGTTCTAATTACAGATTAACGCAAGCTGAATTAACACCACGTCGCGAACCTGAAGTGTGAATTGGTTATACAGTTAAGAGCAACATCTTTACTAATGAATCGAGAGACCCAAATTCACTAATGAGATATCAAAACGGTTTTTGTGTGTAAGAGTGATATTTTTCTCTACTCTGAATTATATCGAAGGATAAATTGTCTCTTAACAACTAAACCTCCCATGAAAAGTTGCACAGAGTCGGCTAATATTTCCCAAGGAAAATTCCATTATTTCGAGAGTTTTTTCGTTTTATTCTACTTTTTATCCCTCTTCCACTCACATAATTCATTTACTTCTTGACTTAGTTATTATGAAAGATAAAATGAATATGTTGTCTGATAGCTTAAGATCCCGAATAAGATCGACCTTCACCCATCTGTTTTCCTAACAAAAGATAATTTTTATTAAATATAATACGTGAACAAACAAGGCACGGATGGGTTGCCTAATCAAGATAATTTTATTGCGAACACGGTGATATTAGGTTGTCAAAGTGGAATCAGTCCAGACTCAACGGTTATTATGCTTTAATATCCGAATATTTGAGTGAAAGAACGATGCGCACCAGAGAAGCGAAGAGAGTATTAACATGAAGTAATGTATAATAGAAGACGTTGGAGGAAAAATTTTCGAAAATAATCTGCTTCTTTTTCGTCATCCTCTTTTACCGATCGACGTTGAGGTGGGTGAGAGCACGTCAGGCTTTTCTTTCTCTCGCTTTGGTCTTCTCTTGTGACCAGGTCATTCCTCTTCCCACAGACATAAATATAAATAGACCCAGAGGTCTTATGTACCGGACGTCCGAAGGGGATAATGAAGTTCAGTATCTCCGTCTCTATCGCTCATCGACTTGGATGAGGAGACTCGATTCCCCTCTCTGACTGCTGATTGCGGCGCACCTTCCCTCCTTCCCTACTCAAAGCAGGTGTACGAGAGAGAGTGGCACCCCACAGTTCTTCTGTCTCATGTGATCACGGACAACCGCAGATACAATTGAGTCTATTTATGAGTAAGTCTATGCCTCTTCCGCGCAGCGCACCCTTTCTGATATCATCTTATTTTAGCCGCTCTATTCCCCTCGATCTTCTTCCTTCATCGCGGGCCTCCCAGATCATCCTAGGGTAGCACGTTTTTTTCATTCTCATTACACGTCCGAACCATCGGAGTTGCCTCTCCTCCATCCTTTTCTCCAGAGGCGTCACATTCAACGCAGACCTAATGGTCTATAGTTCCTCGCCATATCCCACCTCGCCTTTTGCCCCACCTTTCGCGGGAAACATATCTCCGCTGCTTGCAGTCTGCTGTGGTCAGTGCCCACAACTCCGAACTGCGAATTTATATCGGTTGGTACACTGCAACCTTCGTCTTCTTACTTATTTCCCGCTTCACAGTAAACCCTTTGGCTGTGGCGTGGAAGAGTCGTCCTGCTGCATCTATCCGATGGTCCCTCTCACCAAAATGTTTGTTATGGGCTCTAATGACCTTGGATGTTGACGAGCCCTAAAGCCCCACAAAAAAAATGTTTGTTCTGAGGTGTTTCAAGCAAATCGATCAGTTCCAGATCGATCGGTCTGTTTCAGTTGTATAGTGTGTGACCGTGTGGGTGACTAGCGATAGTCACGGTTTTTCTCTTCACGTTTCGTCGGCTCATCTCTCGAAAGATGTTAAGGTTAAGTCGGAGATTCTTCTCATTTCTTATCAAGATTGATTCGTCGTCCGAATCCCGGATATTTGTAGTCGTAGCATTTTCCAGTTGCCAAAGGCAAGAAGCCTAGTCTTGGTCTTGCATATTTTCATAATGGAGCACAATGAAGAGAATCCTGTTGTGCGCACTTGATTTCTGCATGTCTTGTAGAAGCTCTTGATGACTGTTATGAGGCTCCTTTATTTATTATTTATTTTATGCCTTTTGGCGAGGTTCGGGCCATGAGGTCTGCTCTTCCACCTAACCGTTGGAATAGGNGGGTAAGGGAACTGGGAAGGAGAGGGTTGCCAAGGAACTTATGGTACCGAACCGACATTTGTCTGGAATAGGCGAGGGAAACCACAGCTGAAAACCGCAGCTAGTTCGACTGAGCGGGGTTTGAACCCACGCTCTACCGATCAGCGGGATCGCAGACACGAGGACGCAACCACTAGAGCACTGCTGTCAGTGTTTTCGACGTTTCGTTCTTCTAAAACTTGGGTTTCTTGGGTCTCTTTCAATACAGACATTAACTTCGTAATTCGGTTGACGTAGGCCTCTCGAACTTCTTTTTCTTTGAGTTTGCGCGCTCTTATCTTAGATTTTCTTTTACAGCACTTTCTTTTTTCTTGAGCTCCATCTTTTCCGTGACCACGTTCAGAATCAGCAGATACTGATAACTTCCTATGTGAGGACCCCTCTCTCTTCTAGCATTTCTCACATACTTTGCTTTGCTTCTTACTAATTATGACAGTCGACGATGGATTTCTCGCTCTTTTCTGCGTTCCACCCGAGTGTATTTATGTTCATCTATATGTACGAACATAAGTGTTGGTGACGTCACACCATTTTACTCACTGAGGTTTAGAATGCGTTCCCCATTGTTGTTTCTTACTACCTCTCCGTTCTTCCCCATCATTTGAGGCTAATCATTCGGGTCGTTCCGAATTCTCCCATTGGCGTTGCCCATGATGATCACGCTCTCACCTTTCACATAATCGAGCGGTCTCTGAATATACTGGAAGAATTCATCCTTGATAGCTGCAGCGTCGTCCTCGTTACGTCCGTAAACAGTTTTCCACGATAAGAGGGTGTCTTCTTTTAGATCAACCATCATGATTCTCTCGCTGATAAACTTCCATCCCTTTATGTTGTTTATCGTTCCTTTTGGTACCAGGAATCCTACCCCTGCTCTTGCTCGTTCAGTTTGAGGTACTCTGCTGTATAGAAGCACTCCGTCTTCTAGTGTCTCACAACCTTGTTCTTTCTTCTTGGTCTCTCACCGTCAGATATTGCACTTCAGACACTGTAGGTTTCTCTCCAATAAACTCTGGAAGCAACACAAATTCTTTCCCTGCGATGTTCCTGACGTTCCATGCTCCAAAAACAATATTTCGATATCCTCACCAATTTCTTAGCTTAACCAGTCCGACTTGCTCATAACTTTCTCACAATTAGAATTCAGGTGCACGGGTGATGGACCCAAGTACAATAGAGGGGTTGCCTCCAACGGTCGTACCTGCTTGGAAGAAAGACGAGAAAAGTTTCAGAGTAGGAGAGTGAAATGACTTCCTAGCCCTCGAAACCTAATAGCATTGGGGTCGGAAAATATCAAGAGGGGCCAGATACAGAGAAATGAGGTACAAGTAAGAGGAAGCAATACCCCACACAGCTGAGTACCCTCGGGTTTGCCATACCCTTCGCTATTTGCGAACCTCATAGCAGAATGTCTGGTTCGGGTACTCTTTTTGCTTATTCGTGGTTGCCCTGATAACTTAAGGATCGTACAGGGTTTCTCGGTATCCATCACCTGCGGACCCACCTGGTAGCTGATACCCAAACCCCAGGTCGAATAGAACCGTTATTTTCATTATTAAAATAATTATAAATATATA
>NNCF01126062.1:166121-176579 GCA_002313205.1 Laupala kohalensis
AAGAGGTGACCAAGGGAGGTCAGAAAAGAGAAAGGAAGGAGCATGGCACAAGTGGCACGCTGTGGTTGGACACGATTTCGAAGACTGTATTCTGGGTGTGAGTATACGTCTCTGTGAGACAAACATTCAAACGCAGTGATTTCAATGACTAGGGATTTGCATATATCTGTAATTCAGTGACAAGCGAGTATCTTGTAAAAGAGAAAGTCTCATTGGAATCGAGTCTGTAGTATTTGTTGTAAATTTTGTTATCCGAGAGGAAAGAAGAAACAAGATGTAAAAAAAGAACTAGTAAATTTTCCCTACCGAAAAGGAACAAAGTAATGCTCATATCGTGCTTGTTTTGATTTTTTTTGTGATAAAGAGTTATTGTATAATATGTAAATGTAACTGCACGGACATATTGAATGAGCTATATGTAATATTGCGCAACAAGTTGCAGGGTATTTTTTTATTGTATTGTGTTGGTAGCAAATTCGTGTTCATGTACATTGTATGTAATATTTTATACCAGGAAATTATCAGAATAAATTGTGGTAATCACATCAGAAGTACCGAATCCTTATATTTTTTTATTTATAATTATCTTAATGCACGTCATTGTTGTTAACATCGTTCAAAAAAGGTGCATTAGATATTATATATATATATATATATATAAATGAGACATTAGATGGAAGAAATTAAAAAAATGATTACATTATTTTAATTAGACAACACATTCACGAATTGTGTTTTTACATATGCTGTGTAATAAAAAACGTTTTGTAAGGAAAACATGGGTGAAGATCGGTCTTATNTGTTAGGAGCGCTGAAAGCTGTTTACACACGGTTAGTATGGGAGAAGGGCGTCTGGTTTATAGTCTGTGCTGGTCTGTGCTGCAGGACGAAGCAGGGCAGTCGCGCCACGTGATGCGTTTCGCGACGCCAGTTGAGTTGTTATCGGTCGTCAGTCGGTCGTTATCCCGCCAGCATCCCACTCTGTGATCCCGCTCTTGACGCGGAATGAGGTATGTTTCATCTAGGCGTGTCGAATTCTATTCCGAATCTGATAATGATTAGCGTTGGTAGTTGGTTGTACGACAAGTCGTGCGGAATTTGTTCTTTCGCCTCGCAGTGTTGATAAGCTATTGGTATATACATTCACTATTTCCTTGCTTCAGTTCCATAAAATTAATTGCAGATAAAACGCCTTACATCAAGTGGTTACTCCTGTGTATTCTAGTTCTGCATCTCTGAGCTTGTTACATTTTACGATTTAACATATTTTTGCAGAGTAGAGATTCATTGCTTTGCAACATGTCTGCGCGCTTCGGTTGGTATGTGAAAAATTGTAATTGTACCATTGTATTGGAGAAACCGAGAACTTCCGGTTTACCCGGAAGTTGACCAAGGCTAGTCAGTTTTAGTATTTGTGAGACCACAGAAGCTTAATAAGCCTAGAATTTTTTTTCTATTATTCAGAGTTTAGTTTCAAAATGTAAAGTGGTATTTTCAAGCTTAGAGTAGTGAAAATTTTCTGTAAGTTACATAACGCCACTTTGTCGGTCCGTGTTTTTCTCCGATTTTCCTTTGAGCAGTACCCTTCGATCAGAATTGATGGGATGGAACCTTGCTTTTTGAATGGAGTTCCACGGGGTATTCAGTATTCCTAACTGTTTTTTTCTGCGTTATCTGAACTTACCAGTTGGTACCAGTCCGTACGTTGAAATATAAGTAGGGCAAGGCTCGCATACGAAAAATGAAAAACTACGCCGCACACGTGGCTCACTTGTGAAGAAACAACTTTCTGATATAAGAATGCTTTTAGGAGGTGAAGTTGTGATTCTACAAGTTACAGCTCATCTTGTTACTGTCGTTTGTTTTAGACCAATTTAACATTATGGTAACATCATAACCTTTTTTCTTCGTATATCCTTCCGCGAGTGCTGCTACCTCCACCATCGCCTCCATCTTCACAATTTAACAGATTTTCTTAAAGCGGAATCGCCGACTGTGACTGAACAATTGTTTATTATTGTTCATGGCCACATTATAATTATCATACCCTAACCTATTCATATAACCTATGGTGGAGAGAAGAAAATAGTGCTTAACAATACGTCTTTATAATTGCCGTAAATATGAAGGGCGAAGAATACAACTTATATTTCCGGAATCGCAATAATAATTGTAGTCCTATGGCATCAATGTTTGTTTCGAACCTTGATGTTACCATACTGTTATATTTGATGCTACTTTATTGTTATATTTATTAAATAACTTGTGCGATTGGCGTAAAAAGGGTAACTTTACTGAATTCGTAAATCATTTAACTCTTATAAAAGTGTCCCTTGCTTTCTGTTTGATATGAACACAAGTGGTATTTTTACAGTTAGTTAATACAGCTGAGTGCTACCTGCTACATACGGGGAGCAGTAGGGATAAGATTCTCATTAATTCTGATCTTTATCAATTAAATTTTAAGCACTCCTTTGTTTTTCTCACAAACCTTTTTTTAAATGTTTTTGGCCAAAGTTAAGGAGTTGGTCCAACAAGGGTTCGAAAAAATAATTAATGTCATAATACTACAAATATTATTGCGGTTCCGAAAATATAAGCCGTATTCTTCGCTCTTCATATTTACGGTAGTTATAAAGAAATATTGTTCCGCGCTATTTTCTTCTCTCCGCCACTGTATGTTAGTATGTTGGAGTATGTTAATTGTAATATGGCTCCCGGCTGCGAGCCATGAACAATTATAAACAATTGTTCGGTCACAGTCGGCGATGTTAGGTTTGTTAGACCCGTCGATTTAGTTTTAAGAAAATATGTTGTAAGTGTGAAGATGGAGGCGATGGTGGAGGTAGCAGCACTTGAGGAAGGATATACGAAAAATAAGGTTATTTTTCTACGGTTTTGGACCGGAAGGTGGAATTGGTCCGCATATTTATGCTGTGTGGTTTTGAAGCAGTTGCTTTAGTATTAATTGAATAGTTAAACACTTCACTGATTTCCTGAAGGATCTGGGTCAACATAATTGACCAATAGTTGGGTACTAAAGTACACTGAGTCAGAAATAAATAACTCAGAAATAACTAAACTGTAGGAATGTTTACTCATTTAGTTCACTGATATGAATTCTGATTTTACACTTTGATATCGGTTGATCCCTGCAGATTACAAATTTTGTCTGGACTTGAACAGGAACCAGTCTTAAAACTTGATATATTTTGGGAATCAGTGATGCAAATATTGGCGTATTTATTAGTTCTGTGTATTTTTTTTATAAAATTTCTTTCGAGTCTTATTGTTTATTCTCTTTTGCTCACAGGTTTTTGTCCAGAAGTAACCCTACGCCAGCAAGTTTTGTAGAAATATCAAATGTGTTTTCTGCTACCATGGTTCAGGAGTTGCTGCCTAGGAGTACGGTTAGTTGAATTCAGTGACGAGAATCATTTCTTTCTTTCTTAGAAATCTAGTCTTTCTATTAGTGTGTATTAGAAAGTAATGTGTTTCAGTGTTAAATCTTAAGTGTGTTCAACTCTTGTAAACAGAGGCCTCATGGCCTGAACCTCACCAAAAGACACAAAATAAATAAATAACTCATGATTGGATGTGAATTATAGTCATGTCCGATGCAATACTGGACAGAAATGGAAATTGCCTGAGAATTGAAATTTTCTTAACAGCATATGTATGAATAATTATGACAATTGTCTAAAATGGAATAATAATGATCAAATAATTTCTAAAATCAAAAGTATATTTATTTATTTTTCGAGAGAATTGCATAAATTGTTATGATTTTAGTTTAGTACAATAGTTTGCATCAGTTCTAGTTTCTAGTTGGCATTAGTTGTGCATTTATGCACACTTCTGCTGTCTATAATTTAAACAAAATTGGAATGGGCATCATTCAATGTATAGTCATTATGTATATCCTACTTTCACAATGTTCATCTGAAAGCACAACACTGAACTGCATCTCTTATTTTCTAATCATTTTTAAGGTTCTTCATTAAAGTTAGGCACTGCTTCATAATTAAAACCCAATTTAGGGAGTGTTTATTTGTAATAATAATAGTAACGATAATATTTATTCATCCTGCAGTTGAGCATGCTTCACTGGCAGTTATTACAAGAGTAATATTTAATTAAAAAGAGATTAAAATGCTTAATTAAATTTATTTCCACTTGAACTGTTAGTTCGCAGTACTGATTCCCCATTTAGTTATGCGCTATATTCATAACGAGTAAAGTTTTATCTTGAAACCTCATAAGTTCTTTTCTTTATTGGCTTGTTTGAAGTGATGGTAGTATCAATTTCTCCCAAGAAAATGGCAAGTTAAGCAATCACCGTTCTTTGCAGTGTATGTTATCTTTTTAGAATTCTTAGTTTAGTACTTTACTTGTGCTTTGATAATATTACTTGTGATTTGAATTTTTTCAATTTTTGTACAATCTTAAAATCATTTCGATTTCTCTCAATTATACATTCTCTAATATACAATTAGTTGTTGTTACTAATCTCCTTATGTATGTTTCTATAGGAGACGTTCCAGTCTATCTTGCTTTATAATGACATTACCGAGAACGTCCAGAATGGTTTTTCACAGCTTCTGAACCGTTAAGGATGAGCATGGCTATGGATTCATTAGAATGTGTAGGATAGGCACAGACATCATCAGTGCCATTTATCATGTAAGTGTTGTATTAAATGACTTCTGAACAAGAAGTAATTGATTGTGGTGTAACACTGATTGTTAGTTAAGTGCAGTGTAAAGTGTAGTATTACTATCTTTGTTTGTTACAATGGTAAAGCATGAGTGTTTTCTTAACAGGGACAATGAAATTATTTCATGTATTTGTTCAGTATTGATTTCATGAATGTTAAGATGATTTATTTTTTTAATGTCTTTGTTACAACACTTTTTTCCTTTGTTTAGTGTAAAGTCATTTTGATTTACATATTTTAATTCTTGTTTGTTTGATGTAGAAAATCATCACATGTTTGTTAAATTTCAGTTCAAATGAATTTATAGAAACATTGCTATATTGAACTCGGAGATCATTTCTTTATTGGTACCATTATTCAAATAGTTTCTTAATTAAATTTCATGAACATCCACTTTTAAATAAAACAATTATTGTAAGTCAAACCTGTTGGTAATCACTATACATTTGGAGCAATTCTTTGATCTATATTCAGACTTCAAACATTTATAGAAATGCAATTGACATTGTCAAGACAAATTACATTTTTTATCTTATAAAAAGGATCATTTATATGCTGTCCCAAATTTATACACTATTCATATGGCCAATGTTTTGAAAATAATTTTTCTTTGTTAGGGCTTAAACAATCACAGAATATAACTGTCAGATACCAAGTATTATTAATAATAATTCTTTAGTTACTTTGAGATTTGCATAGCAGATAAGTATCAAGCATTGTATACATGTACAAAATAACATATTTCAAACGGGATACTAATTCAAGTATCAAAACATAATAATTATACTATCTTACCAATACATGTATACAATTTTATCATATTACACAACATACTAATATATTACTTACAAATCTAATGTTATAGTATATTACACGCATTAATATTCAACAAAATTGTGAGGAAATCTATTGCATTCAAAATAATTTTACATATAATTCAACTTCAGTCCTACGGCTACTTCAACACCGGCTGAAAATCTTCTATCATAATTCTTTTAGTGAATGTGGACATTTTTCTATTAGGTATTTCTGTAATAAAAGATTGAATTTTTTTCCACAAGCATCTTTAACATTTAAAAGTAATTTGTTATAATACGTAATGGCTGGTACGTTCCTCACTTGAGGTTCTAGAAATATGTAGACTAGAGTTAGAATTCAGAAATCTCAAAAAATCGTATTTATTTTGATTTTCACATTAACATTAAAAATATTTTGTGTATTGTATTGATGGTAGCTTAAAATCCAAAACAGTTTTATTTTTTCATTGCCATTTTGGATTAAATGTCTTCGAACGTACCGATTGTTGACTGTTAATTTTTTAAATTTATTTATTCATGAATCAGGGCGTGGGTTCATGTAAACTCCAACCTATTGGGCCAACACAAGTCATAATGAAAATTAAACACAAAATTCAAGAAAACTGCTCTCCCGATGCAGTCACACATTCACACAGAGCAAAAATTAATTCCTCTCCAAAAATATTTTTTCATGTCACTTGGCGCTTTTTATTATTCAGTTGTCTTTGTGTCTTATTGACCACTTTTCTAATACGAATCACTTTATTATCAAATGTAATTTTGTTTTTTGTAACCTATAGTGAAACAACTAGGTCCTCTAAATTTTGTGACGCTAAAATTTTGACCTGTAAAATTTTTTTGAGACAACTGGCCTACTTCATAAGCTTTGTTGCAATTGACTGTTGCATTGCCAACGATTCCTGTACTAATATAGACTATGTTGGTTGTCGCAGGTAAAGGACTATGAATTTCAAACAATTTATCGAACTTTTCTATGTCTTTTAGATCTCTAGAAATTCTAGCGTTACTGGCATCAACATATTGGTTGGATGTCTGATAAGTAGTTCGGCATAATCTGTGCATAGCTTTGTTGACTTCAAGAAGTACAAGAGATGTGTATATCCATTTATTCGTACTTTGTCATTTTCCGACCATGGGTCTATCCTCTAACACATTTCATGTTTCTCATCAAATTTTGTTTAATCACTGTGTCAGTCCACGTACCTCATTGGAATTTTATTTGTGCACCTTACAGTAAAGTAGCTATTGTTATTAAATTTATTGTATTCAGTGCTATCCATGATATTCTCAAAGTTCAATATATCCTGTAAATACAGGTGAGTAATTTTGCTTACAAATTATGACCACTGACATGAAAATATGGGATCGTCGTTTGTATGCACTGTAAATGTAAAGAAAAATTACAGCTTCTTTCTGCGTCGTCGTCCTCTCGCTCATCGGTATCTCTTATTACTTGATGATGAACCCATTTGTGAGGAGTGTAGCTCTTCTGACAGTGCATCATCTACTAACTGATTGCAGAAGATACTTGAGTGTACGGAGACAAATTGGTCTGGCTGCAGATTTACCAACAATTCTCGGAAACGAAACTGTTAATGTTAATAAACTATTGAATTTTATGAGTAGATCGGGGTTTCCTCCCACAAGTTCTTGGGAGGGTTTAAAAATTTGCATTCCTTTTTCCTCTTTCCTGTCTTGTTTCCTTTCATCCTTCGTTTCTGTAATTAGAAAATATAACCTTTAGAAATTTTTTTCTTTATGATATAATATATTGGACAACTGTTTTCTTTCCTTTCCTTTCATCTTTGTATTTAGATGTTTGTTGAATTCTGGAGGGTTTTTTAGTGGGTATAGTTGAGATATTCTGCGAGTCCCACACGGGGAAGTATCCCTTCGACTCTTCTCTATGGTGCGAAACTGCATTTTCCCCCACCTGCATGGGCTCTAATGACCTTGCTGTTGACGTTACTTTCTGTATTTTTTTTTCAAGTATTTGGCAAAGAATTGAAATATTTAATTGCTGTACTCGTTTTGTGCATTACTCTTTATTTATATTTGGCAGTGGTTTTTTATCAGATTTAAACTGGTATATTTTCCCGCATTATAATTATCTAATATTTGCTGAAGGGAGAACTGATATTCTTCGTCGCTATTTTCACACAAATACTCGAATATGAAATTTGCCATCTCTTAGAGGTTTGGATCTCCTGGTCGTCCAGTTATATTGGTTTGTGGAACGTGAACAAATTTCATGTAACAATTACCATGATATCTCATGTTCACTTCGATCATATCAACATTGTCAAGACTAGTTTTCATTATTTTATAATTAAGGATAACGTAGTCTCTAATCGATTTTTCATTTTCAAGACCTGTAGCAATCCTTACCAACGCAACATTTTATGGAAGCCTTGTATCGCCACTCTACCCATCATGCGACAAGCGTGACGTGGGATTCTGTCTCCACATCCCTGCATCCTCCAAGTAACCCTGGTCTCCTTCAATCTGAAGACTTCTTTCAGCATAAAATGATGCAAATATATTTTGCACTGACTCAGTGTAGGTCGCATCAAACTCTACAAGTTTTTGCATAATCGAATCGAATGTGGTGGCAGGTAACTTCAAGTACTGTTGAATGTGGCAGCATATTAACCAATGAATTTGTCCTTCAGAGCAACTTTCTTAAACTGAATACCCAAGTAACAACAGTTGGGTATTCAGACAGTGTTCGATGGATTAATTAAGCTTCCGAAGGGTTTCCAGATGGTATGAGCACACAAGCTGCAAAGGTTTCATCTTGTGTTTTGAGCACTTCATTCTCGTAACAAGGCGTAACTTAGCGACTGGTGCAGGCCTCAACACGTTCGTGATGTCATGGAGCGGCAAACTGTCATTCCTTTCAAACTAATTAATTGTTATTAAGTGACATTACTGTATTGTCATTGGAGATAGATTTTTTAACTTCAAAAAAACAAGAAGGGGAAATATGGGAGATTTCCTACTGAAAAGTTGATGGGAGAGTTTTTAACAAAAATCTTTTTATTATTATATGTTGAATACAAATAAAAAACAGATTGTTTATACATAAAAGCATATTATTATTATTCAATCTGTGCCTTAATATATCTAAAAGCTCTCATTTTTTACATGATACAGACATCTTGCACGAAGAATAAAAAAATTGAAGCACATATATACTCTACACGAATGCATTGTAGTAGACGCAACACAGAACATTTCTACATCTGGGTTATAGAAATCGGTTCATGCATCTTTGATGTAGATCGAACACACATATATATATATTGTGGTAGAACGAATAATTTTGACTATTAAAAATAAAAAAATTTAATTAATAAGTTTTATAAAACATTTATACCTCGACTAGCTCTTCTCAGGGGTCCACAATATTATCTGGGTTCGATTTTTATCATAAGGAAAAGGACCATGCAAAGGTTCCAATCAAGGAAAACTCAAGGCGAATAAATCCATTAATAAAGCTAATTTAATTACTAAAATGTCCCCTTAATTACATTTCTCCCCAACAGATACAAATACAACTTGTGGTCATTTAACCATTCACTTTAACGTCTAAGTGACGTCCTCCCCCAAAAGACACAAATACAACTTGTGGTTATTTAACCATTCACTTTAACGTCTAAGTGACGTCCTCCCCCAAAAGACACATAAATGAAATTACATTGAATTTAAAATATTATCTTATTTAGTTAACAATCAACATCTTTCAACATCTACAGCGATATCGTCGCACTGAATTTAAATACTATCTTAAATTAATTAACAACAACCATTTCCCTTTATCTAAGACAATCTCAACACACTGAATTTAACTATAATCTTAATTTAATTAACAGGAACTCTCTTTATCTCTTTACAATCCCAAAGCACTGAACTTATTTATGGCATGAATCAATTTAAGCTAAAGTCTGCCTGGGCACTCAGGTAGTCTAGAGTTCGTGCCTTTTTGTCTGAATTTATGCCATTTCCTCTAGGACGCTTAAGCGCATAAGACGGTGTTTGTCAAAACAATGACCAACAGACGTACTGTACCTCTCAAGATGACCACGCTCGTGTGGGCCGCTCGTGCGAAGGACCGGGGCGACGCCGGCAATATGAGTGACCTCTGCAGTCGGTGAGACGTCAGTTTCTCACCCAGAGACCCCGCTGAGCAATGTTAACAGCGTCAACAGCTGTGCGAAACTCTTCTAGCTCGAAGCTTCGCGAACGAGAAATCTTTTTAAGCGATCTACCACATGAGCTCCTTCCGAAAACTTAGTGGTGAAATACGTCTCAGCGGCTGCACGAATCTTTGAAGTGAAATGTGATCTAACACATCTAGTCACTGCCAAAAATCGGTATGAGCTTGAGTTGTGAGCTCATTGAAGCGCGCCAAATTAATCGGTGTGAGCTAACACATCTAGCGCTGCCGACAAATAGCAAGTGAGACTGAACTCGCTGCCGAAAAATCCGTATGAGATGTGAGTTGTGAACTAACACGTCTAGCGCAGCTGAAAATTATCTGTCTGAGCTAACACATCTAAGAACGACGGAAAATCTCGACATCTGAGAGCGAAAACTTCGATGCGAGAAAATCGAATGAGACATGATGACGAAAATGTTCGCACTGCCGAAAAATCTGCTAGATCTGAGCGCGAAAAATCTCTGTGTCTTCTTTAAATGGGCCTCATCCCTTCTTTTTCCCCAAAATTTCCAAAATTTTGAATGTCACGTGGTCTAAAGCTCCCCAATGCCGAAATAATTTCCTCCTCTTATTCCTTGGTTCTCATTGGAACGTTTAAAGGGCGTTCTAGACGATTCTCAAAAAAACGTTTAAATTTCCAACGTTCTTTCGAACACGTTCGGGCATGTTCTCGCCCGGCGACCATATGGTGTTCCTTAGGT
>NNCF01126063.1:0-38167 GCA_002313205.1 Laupala kohalensis
ACAAGTAAGTGGAAGCAATGCCAAACTCAGCTCGGGGCCCCGTGTTCGCCAAACACGTACTTACTAGATGTAAGCCCCCTGGGGGGTGTTGTACTACCTGTTTTGTTCGACCTTGCGTTATTAATTAAATTATTATTTCGACTTTCGGATTATTTGTAACCTCTCCTGTTATATTATGACCCTACTTTTTAAATTGAATTATTCTTTCGCCTTTCGGACCATTTTGAACCTCTTGTTACATTTTGACCCTGATTTTTCCTGTTTATTCTTTCCGATCAGTGACTGAAATCTCGTAGTTTATGAAGACCTAGCTGTGTTTTTAATAAACTTCCTGTATATTTCATTTTATTATATTTGTATTTATTTAATTCTGTATATTTCATTTCCTCTTTCACAATGATTCAGTTCATTTTACGCCTCATTTCTTTGATTAATTTCCATTTGTGATTTAATACTTTTCGTTGTTCGCCATCTGTTATATTCTACTTTCCTCTATTTTCTATTCAAAGTGTAAAAATATACGTGATATTAAAGGAAGTAAAGAAAAGAAGACTATTTGCTAGTGTTCTCAAGGAACAGATCAGCTTTGAAAATTTATGTTAGCAAAACTGTTAAGCCTACGACATTGATATTTTTACTCGACGTTTCTGGGATAGTTATCTATAAAATGTATTAGTTTTATAATTTTAACTTGGATTTTAAAATTCTTGTATTTTTTATAAGACCTTGCAATCTCAAGATCGGCTAATCGCAAAATTTTCCATCGGCCCTTAAAAAACCTTATTTAAAAATAAGATAAAATTAACAATTAGCTTAATCATGGTACATTGTGATTTTATCTCTTGATGCAAGGCAGGGGATGTGCGGAATCAATCCCCCACCCCAGGAATTAAAAGAAATTTGTCCTTGTTGTATTTCTCCTAATATTGGTCCGCGCATACACATACAATATTCACACACATTACATGTTTAAGATATAAACACGCACACTACCTTTTTCGACCCCATAGGAATCATAATCAGGCGAAGGATAGATAAGAGGGCGTGGGCAGAAAGCTGTAACTTAATTAGTGCTGCAAGACAAAACATTTTTATTTCATATTTAATGAATTATACAATACAGTCAAACCACCAAGTAACTAACCAAACACGTTTTTAATTACTAATAGAAATCTACATATCACCATTAACGTTAAGGTTGATTTTTAATTCGGTCCTTTAACGTAGGTATGTGATTTTGGTATTATTACTTTCCAATTGTATAAGGGAAGTATTGTACTCGGTCGAAAAAAAATTTGATCTCTTCGGATCTTTGAGAATTGGCTCCAGGAGAGTATTTTCAAATTTTGGCGATGATGTCCAATGTAGTATGCGTGTATGTTAAGAATTTTGTTTCCCAATAACGTATGAACAAATTGATGTATCGGAACCAAACTTGAGATTTGACTTTGAATACGTTGGGAATAGAAGCCTATTCCTGGACAGTTCATTCCGACTTCATTTACACACCGCGCTTCACTTCTGGTTTCTTAATATTAAAAATTTTGAAAATATACATAGAAGCATTTTAATTGGTCAGTTAATTCTGCGTACAGAGTGCTAAACCGCATTCCTGTACGTCGCACCGTTTTCTAGATACAGAGAAAAATGTTTACATAAAAAAGAGTTTTTACTTTCCAATTACACAGAATGTGTAAGGGAAGTATTAAAATCGGTTGAAAAAAAATTAAGATCTCTTCAGATCTTTGCGAAATGGTAGTGCTTTATTTGAATCTATAAATAAGGTAATTCCAAAGAGTTCAGTTAGGAAGATAGTATCGTATTCTAGTAAAGATTGCGTGAACTGTGTTTTTTTGGATACCATGTATTGTGATGATAAATATTTTGCAACCGATTGATCTAAGAAATATGTCACCTTGTATAATATTTTTAGTATTATTATTATTTTTATTTTGAATTTTTTGCTTAAATTTTTGTATTTTGTAGCGTGTTTAGTTCCACGAGTTTTTATTATGAATTGTAATTGGAAAGTTGAATGGAACACACTCCAGATTTTTTTTCATTATTTTTATTTAGATTTAAAAAATAGCGGAATATCAATGTTACCTTCACATATAATTAACTTTTTTAAATTAAATAAATACAATTGTTTACTAGGTAGACATGGGTTTCGTGCACCGCAGGGTGGAGTGAGAATCCCAGCATTAATGAGGGTCCAAGCGGAGACCCTCACTCCGCACTGGCAATGAAATTTTACGATAAGATAAATCTGGGATTCTCGCTCCTACAACCCTAGTCACACAACTCGTACATGGAGAAGTGATAAAATCAAAACTAGAGAGTAAACAATAATCCATAACGAAATTAGAATTGGCAATAGCTGGATACAAATACTAGTTAATCTTATTTAACCTAGCAACCTGTATTTAAAAATTATTAATACGAACCATAACGTAAGTGAAAACATGAATACTAAAAATATAAAATAATGCAGATAAATTAAAATTTTTGAATGAACTTGATTGACCTTTTGAATTAACTTGATTTGTGTCCCAATTAAAGAAGTTTCAAACCAATGCACAATTAGCGGGGTTTCTGCTCGTCCTTGTGTAAGTATAGGATCCCCATTCTTATCTAGAAGACAGCTAACTCTTGACTACCTTCGTACCAAACAAATGAGGATGTCAGTATCAATCATAATAAAGGTATATCTGATTTACCAAGATTCGCTCAGTGCTCCAACACTGAAATACACAGTGTCTCAGTTACCGCCTTCACATCAATCACACTAGGATAGATAAGGTAAAAATGGGACAAAAATAGAAAAAGCAACTTTTTCTTTGGGGTTTTTTAGCACAATTTATACGAAGTTAAGAAGTTGGGGATGGGAAAACTGATCTTTTGTCTAAAAACATTAATACTGCCAAAATTAGCCACAAATGGCTGCACCTTGCGAGGAAATTCGTAAGGACTGAAAAGTACAGTCCAAGTGCAACATGAATAATGTATACATAGGTTAAACGCAGAGATAATGAATGTGTACATTTTAAGATTAGGTTGTCCTTCGAACAAATTTTCGTAAACGTACAAAAATTGTGTAAGCAGATGTAAAATTGACATCATTCTTTTACTATAACATGTCTGTCGAATGTACACGCGAGTTGAAATCAGCTGCCCGATTTTGCCCCTTTCCAGTGAATTCTCCGTTAACTACATAGGCACGTATTGTCTGATATTTTAGATTGTCCTCTTATCTATCACAGAATACTTGTGGAGGCGCTGCAGGAAACAAAAACGATAGGAGCTCAGTGATGAAGTACGTTGTACATTGTCCTGAGTTTAATAAATGTTTTGAAGATTTGTTAAAGAAATTATCTGGCAGTTAGCACTTTTTGTAACAATTATGATAAGATGTGGGGAAGTGTATACCGGAATGAGGGATCGCTTTGATGTACGAAAGGAACATTAGTCAGGTGACAATCTTTATAAGGTGTCAAAGTATTTTTGTAGTTGTTCGGTGGTCCATTAAGGTGACCCTGAACCTTCTGTATCCACGGCTCGTACGTCCAAGGAACCTTTTTGAAAACTCGTCCGATAAGAGCAAAGAATAAGAACCACTGACAAAATCATAGTCTTCAGCGGAGCATGTACATATGCTACTCAAATAAAATTAAAAGAATGTGAACAAAAGGATATAGTAGCAGCTTCAATTGGTAACGTTCTTATGACTCCGTCTTGCACCAAAAAAACTACCGAACGCATACAGTCGAGTAATCCGAACTTCAGAAATGTTGATGTATACCATAGGTGAAGGTTTAGATTCAAAAGAACTACACAAATTACTTCGAAACATGGCCAGGATCAAAAACACGGATTTTAATCTATTGTATCAAGAAGTATTTGAAGGAAACGATCAATGAAATACCACAGATAGTTCTGTGACAGAAACAGAAGCCAATGTAAAATTACAAAGTTTGTTAGATCTAATTGCAGATAGAATATTGAAAAGCTCGTTAATAGACTTACATGTAATTTTTTGCTTAAAATTACAAACATATTGACATTCTATTAGTATTATAACTCGCAGCTAACTTTTTATCTTATTTAGGAATTTTTGCTGAATTTTTTGAATCCGCCTCTGCCTTAGGGCCCTTGATCGGAATTGATGGGATGGTCCCTTGCTTGCTTCCGGAGAGTAAATTAGTTTTTTTTCCCTCCACGTGGTCATACGCAGTTTGTACTGTTTTTTGACAATAAATTTATTTATTTATTAATTATAGATGGGATCCAGGTCTTCTCGGACAGAGAGACATTTAAGTCCTCATTGGGAAATGGGGATGTGGTGGAAGTACTGGTCATTCTCTGTATAGTCAAACATTTGAATCTTATGATTCGAAAGATACAATATAGTGTTAAAGAGTGAAAGATTTAACAACTAAGCTCTTGACACAGTGCGATTGTAAGTATACAAATACACTTGGTTTTAGTTTCACAAAATTTTAGTTCACGGAGCTGAAGGTATAAATTCAGTACTCCTTCCAAACGGTAAGCTCTCGGAGGAAGCGCAGGAAGCGCGACATAAGAACATAACTTTGCGTTCAGAGAGGATATTTTACCGTGTTAATGCTACGACTGATTTATTTCAAAGTCTACTTCTACCATCCGAACCTCTCATCACGTCTCAGCCAAGAAAAGCTGAGACCTCATTGGTAAAGAAAAGCTCACATCATTCACCCGAAGCAAAAGATTTACTAATGACAGCAAATTTTACAGAAGAATGCTAATAAATATTGTAAGATGATATAGATACTACTTCACAATAAATTAAGTACCACCTTCAAAGTATTTTTACTTTGAAATTAATAAACAACAATTCTCGGTCTTTCATGTGTTATTTTAAATAAGTAATAATTTTCCAATTTTCTGCAGTATTGAAGGAAAACTCGGAAATGAGCACTTCCAAAGTTCAAACGGATTTTAATGTGAGCATTACCCATTTCCATTGATAAAAAGTACGTTTCTAAAAATATAAGTGAAGGTTTTCAGCGGCAGGTATTTTTGTCCCAATTTGAAGTCACTCTGTCCCAATTTGAAGTCACTCTGTCCCATAGTGCAGTGGAATCCGATTTAATTCAAGAACCATTTGGCGTGTCAGAATCTTCTCCCATCAGACATGGATAAGCAACCAACATCAACAATGAGGGACTTTCCCCGTCACATTGAATAGATTCATTTGATTACGTTTCCTGAGACAAATTACGAGTCTTTCTTCAATTGTGATAGGCATTCTATAATACATATCCGAGATATCTGGTACCATAAAATGCAGCAGTATTTCAAGTAGTTACTCATTCGAAAGAAAGACATGTAGAATTTCTTGTAGTCTTTCGAAAGATGATGGTCTTGGTAGATGATGAAAGATACTAATTTCAAGTCGATTTATATACTGAATCCACGACCTACACTTCTTTTGTTTACGCCGTTGCCTTCTACGAAATATACAATAGTAACCATTTCGTATCCATGATGGAAGTTCAAAAGCATTTGAAAAATCGGATTGACTGTTTGACTCGGCTGGTGTGAAAGTACGGAGATCGCTTGATTCTGGTAGATCGTGATTCGTTTGGTGTGAAGGGAGCCTTCATGTTTGTACTAATGTTCGATATTCCATACTCGCTTAACAGTTCAAAGTGTACTGACGGAGATGTGCACATATTTAATATTCTTGAGCAAACTCATTCAATGTTCGAGACATGCACAGCACAAACCAGATCTATAATTGAACCTTAGATTCTGTCAATTATCAACCAAGACTAATGTCTTTTTAAGGTACGAAAAAGAAATTTATAGTAACAAACATTCGTCATAAATGCTAAAGTATAAATAATTGTGTATCACCAGTCGTTTCACCAATAGAAAACTCGTACCAATTCACGAAAATCTTTGAATTTATCTTTTTTCTAGAATAGAGTTCCCGGCAATAACACAGAACTGGGAGGACCCCTTCCTTCTGAAGTATAGAACCAAATTAAAAATAGAGCATAATCCTAATTATTACGAAGTAAGTTACAACTCCACTAATTCTTTTTTTTATTGGATTTTAAAATACAATAGTTGTATATTGTGATACTTCCGCATCTCTATTTCTTCATATGGGGAAATTTTTTTCAGGTTTACTCAATAGCAAAAGAAATAGGATTGACGTGGGAAAATTCTGGTGGTTTTTCTCATTTTTTTTAGGACGAGACAAATAATTTCGGAATATATATTCACCTCTAGTTTCCACCATCGATTCCCTCACGAAACTTATCGCGTCGATGTTATTTCGATGAAGATGAAACGGGATCCTGCATTCATCTTCATCTGCAGAAAGCGTCTACCGTCATCGCCGTCCATGTCGATCCCATTAGCCACAGACGCGTGTAATACATGATTAGAACGCTATCTGACAGACTAAGGGTGACTTGGCACGAGAGCCGTTCTGCAACCGAAAGCAACGAACTACTCACACTGACCGCATTGCTGCTCTCTCACGCACAGGCAATAGGACGAGACTAATACCTTTCCACAGAAATCACCCTGTGACGATCAGAGCAGTTCACAGAAATGGCTTCCGAGAAACAGCAGAACTTCATGTTGCCTTGGCAATGGCAAAGGGACCATAATTAATAGATCTCTGACATGACATGAACTAGAAACATACATGAATCCCTCTACAACATTTCCAGTGTTTCTAAGTTTTTCTCTTTTCGTTTACTTATATCAACAAAAAAGGTACGAAATAACGACAAAAATAAATGATCACAAAATCTCTAAACAGGCTGTCTGAATTATATTTTTGATACACGAATTGTTCTTTTGGGTCATTAGTTGTTGCCCAAACATCACGTACACTCTTTCAATATTGCTATAAATATTATATGTTTCATGACGTGAAGTGAAAACAATATATTACATACATGAAAACTAACAATGGAGCTATTAAATAACGCCGAGATACGATGATAAGCTATGTACAAGATTTTTGTGAGAACGTAAAATATTTTTCATTTCTTAAAATAACATCGTATAAAATGGATTCATTTCGAATAAATTTTCCAGCGTCTCACTCATTTCCACGATAAATATACGCAACATTCCAAAAGCCACAACCGCTACTAGAGAAGCGCAGCGATACAAAAAGAAAATTCCCGTAGCCGCTTCTCTTCCCTCTCGCTTGACGCTCCGCCGAAAACGAAATTTACTTAGCAACATTTTACAAGAAAAGCAGCGTCTTAACCTTTTCCCTCCGCCAAGATCGTCGCGACCACGCCCCCAGGAGACGTCACGTTAAAAACAAAAGAGTAGCGAAAGGAACTTGGAGCCCGCAGAGAAGAGACCGGGCGGGAGGGAGGGAGGGCCACGAGAAGAAAAGAGGCGAGTTTCCTTCTGCGATGGGCCATTTTAATTTTCGGAACAAGTCCTAATTGGCGAAATGCGGTTTGCACGTAATCCCTTTACGCGCCCCGTGGCAGTGGAGCTAGTTAGAGAGACTCTTGCACTGGCGACATCGTGCCGCGGGCGGGGTTGAAGCGGGAGTAAGGGGTTGAGGAAGCAGCATCGCTGTATGGTGAGGGGGTGGAACGGGGGTGCGGGAGAGGGAGGAGGGCTTCGCTGAGAACGAGGGGGAGCGCTCGGGACGTGAGTGGGCGAGCGCAGAGGCTGCTGGCCGAACCACTTCATTTCACAAGCATTGCACCGCGCTATACTCGAGCATAGATCATATCAAATCATGAAGTCAGGTTAAACATTCAGTTTGAGATTAATCAATACAATTTTTATGGCAAAATGTAATTCTACAAGAAAACAAAGTTGTTGTTTAATGGTGTTAGGTGTGTACTTATATGGTAGTCTTTCGACTCAAGTAACTAAAACTATAACGAAAAACAGACTAATATTACGGGAAGAAGTGAATACTCGGAATGCTTCTTTTTGCGAGAGTATATACTATACACTCCTGCCACACAAAATGAATTAAGTGCTGACCAAGACTTCTGGCCAAGGTTAAGACGAAACGAACTCTTGTTAAAGGTTACCTACCACGGAAAGGATATACTCCCGGCGTAACCGATAAAATTGTCAGTCATGTTCACAAAAAACAATCTCAGAAGTACTCGATTTATGGAGCTCGTCGTTACGACGCCAGAACGCCAACCCGTATACCACGACGACTTACAAGAAGGGAAATTTTACCTATTCAAACAACAATCTAAATAAGCTTGTACTCCTTCAGCGAAAAATTCTAAACTCAAATTACACCTTTTGTGTGTAGGATTGGAACCTACACTAAATTTCATTATGATCGCAATTAACATAAGCTAGAATACTTTTGATAGAAACTACTAACTCAGGAATTTAATTTACTTCACAGTTCACATTCACATCTCGATCTCTCTTCTTCCTCGCATCAATCGAATATAACATATTTTCCTGGTTGTATTTCCCTCAAAATATGTTATCAAGATTCGCATATAACTTTCCTATAATATTCTACTAAAATAAATGAACAAGTAATGATAAACAGTTACCGGATTGCAACTTTGCCTACTTGGGAATGTTTATCTACAATAAATTTATCTCAATGTTCTTAAAGTATCAGTATTAAAATATATTAGTTCAAAGCTATCAAAATATTCACTGAATACCAGATTATAAACACTGTCTACACACAGGCGCTCCTTTCACATTGACGACAGTGCCTCTAGCACATGGATATTGTGTATTTTGTTTCAGTTTGTGCTGGTGGCTCGCTCTCACATTTCTCAATCCGAATTTGTTTGCTTTCTACACTGTTCACAAGAATCGATTCTGCTAATAGAACCGAAGGTAACCAGATGAAGTCGAATCGTAGATGAAGTTTAATCGTAGATAATATAAAATGCTCTAAATACAAGGGTTGAAAGAGAAACACCGCTATGTATTTATGCACTGAATATTTGTTCTTCTACATGCCAACAATTCAAGGAAACAAACTTTTTAAACTAGCAAACAGTATTTTTGGAATTGCACTTCGTTCTTGATGTGAAGTACTTTGTGGCCCCCACAATACGCATTCTGTCAAAATATGTCTATTACGTGTTCTGCGGAATGGCACCTGGGAAAAGTTATTCAATAAAATACTTCAGCCAAAACTCGTTAAGTCTAAAGTCTAGGAGCACTCTAAAGTCGTAAATCGGGTAATATATATTCCCAAACCTATATCCAAACATCCTCTTAACTACGGAACGCTGATATATGGTGCGATTACCTTAGACGAAAAGAAATCATACGGTAGACGACGAAAAACATTTTGAAACGACAAACTGGAAGAGGTGAAAGAGCGATGTCTATATAAACGATTACGATTTTTTAGCCATTCGAAGACAATTCACCATTCTCCCTTATGCGCGAAGTCAAAAAGGTCTTAACAAAAACAATTTAAAATAAATTTTCTGAGAAAGAATGTCATACAATAACACATATGAATGACATAGAATAACACAGAAATTTTTACTTATCAAAGTAAATATACCAACTCTACGCGACATTAAGCAGGTTCCCAACGTTGTCGCTCCATTTGGAGCGGAAAAATTTAGTGGACCACCACTCCGCGCCAGTAGGATTCACGTTCTTCGCAGGTGGTCAGAATCATTTTTCCTAGTCGTCTAAATTCAATTTGAACAGTTTACAATTCGTAAAGGATGATTTTCCTTTCCTTGAAACAGTTGCGTGTTTATATGTGTGGGTTTTATTCGAGCTAGAGAAATAAATTTATTGTCCAAAAGAGCAGTTACAAACTGCGTATGACCACATGGAGGACAATAAACTAAATTTACTCTCCGGAACATCTCATCAATTTCAATCAAGGTCCCTAAGGCAGAGGCAGATTTAACGTTTTAGAACACTCCTAACAATAAAAATAGTTCGTAACGTCTCCCAAGTGCGTAGTGGCAATTCAAATTTAATAGTTACCTCACGTAATTTACGAGATACTTTTTTCTTTTAATTGTTTTGTTAGAACACGAACAGATATTAATTCAAAACTTTGTTCAAGAGAAAAGAAATTGTTATTTTAACTATAAGTATTTCAACTAATATTTCTACAATTATTGCTATATTAGACTGTCCATTAATCTTTTATTCATACAACTTAATTTCCAGAAATCATTTTCATCTCCACGCTCGCGCACACCTATACTCTCTTCCTGTCTCTCAATACAGAAAACAGACATTTAAGGCATTTAGCCCGCCCGGATTCCACCACTCACAGGCACCCAAAGTGAGACAGAATAATTGTCGAGGCATTGTAATCTATTTGACAATTTATTTCGGCTGAATTCGATTTCGAACACGTTCTGCGAGGTAAATTTTTACAAGGAAATGTTTATATCACGCCACGACAAATGGACAAATATAGCGGTAGTAAATATCTAGCTTAAAAAACCTCATTACAGGAAGGAAGGACCGACCACTGATAAAAACGAAATCATAAAAAACGCAGTACTTACCTTTTTCCGATATGAAACGAATCTCATTCCTACTACAGCATTAGAACCTGATTGAACTTAGTAGTAACGTCTTCAAGCTCCCGGAGCCACGGTTATTACAGTATATTACTAATACAATTAGATTATATCTAAAGTTGACAAAATGTATTGCTAAATATCAAGAAAAAATTCGTATTTCTTACGTCTGAAAATTGTTATTTCTAACTTCAATTCTATAAAAAGTATAATCTCAATGTGCTTATTTCCAGAAAAAAAAAAAAAAAAAAAAATTTGAAATGCGGCAAATAATAGGTAGACGAACGAAGTTCCACATTTTCCTCGGGTTTCCAACATAACTACCACACAAAACTCTATGGCATCTGGAAAAATTAAACAACCTCATCTTACTTTAATGAGTACGTGGAATGCCAACCACGAAAGGGTTACTTGCAACCCATAACGCACACGCGTCGGGCCAAAGGAGGGCGTACCTCCATAACGGCACCGGCCTCGTGCCCAAAAACCACATCTGTACGTCCCAAAATGAATTAATTACACGCGATAAAAAAACCTTGCATTATCCCATTAAACATTTTCCTCGAAAAAGATAACCACCACTACCCCGTTTTTAAAAGAGCATCAATAATTTACTCACACACGAGGGAGGGATAGGAGAAGGCAGAGGGTGCCGGGCACGGGTCGTAAGGCTGAGAAGGGGGTGGGTGTCGGGTGGCGGAGGGCGCAAAGGAGGGGGTCGGCGCGCGCACGACTTGCGTCCGTGATTTACGTGCGCCGTTAGGGCGCAGATTATTATAATTAGAGCGGGCAGACGGGCGGACGGATGAACCGACGGCCACGCGTGCACCACTTAGCATGGGTCGTTTCCGCGGGGGCGAGTGAGGGAGAAAACCGCGAGTTAAAAAACATGAGGAAAGAGAGGAGGAAGGGGACAAAGGATTCTTCACGATCTTAACTTAAGGATAGAATATCGAACACTCCAAAACTATCTGTAATATGAATAAGCTTTTCGCGTATTGAAAAATGTTAATAGATATTTTAGTTAACATAACACTAAACTGAAACCACAAGAAAATGAATCTAAAGAGAAAACGATACGAAAAAGACGTTCGTAATGCTTGTTTGCCCACGTCCTGAGTAACAGTTAAAAATTCAATCAAACCAAGAATTTGCGTAAGGATTAATATTTTGTTCAAATATTTCGTTAATGGTCAATACCGAGCAGGTCTGCAACATATTAGTAAGTAATATAACTCTCCTACGAAATAACGAGTCCAGAAAATCAATAACCTGACTTGCAAAGATATACGTTTAACAAGATACGATTAAATTCGAAAAAAATGCACCACTTCCCTCGAGTTTCTTGTAATGTGTTATACGAACATTGTATTACACACGTCTGTGATATGAATGTTTGAAACATTGACTATTGCAAAATATCCTCTCCAATATTTTAAATCGATTGGTTTAGCGCAATCGAGTTGCAATATAACGAGTTTTTACATAACACGAGAATATACATCATAAATAATCCTCCGTTTCATATCGCGTGAAGCTGTGTTCAAAATCAAACATTTTGTTCAATCGCGTTACACAAGCACTAATGCGAAGTGTGTTTTTTATGAATTGGAATTAATTTAATTACAAACTAAGTAAAATACTTTCCATTACACATTGACAGAGTCATTTTTTAAGGATAGTTCTTTGAAAAAAAAATTGTTTTGATAATGTAAAATAATAAACAGGGACCAAGAATTGGGTGGGACAAACTATTAACAACAACCACCAGATTATTACAGTATATTACTAATACACTATATTCGAAAAATAAGTTCTGAATGACCATAAATCAGGTCTCATGGCAGATATGTTTTGATATATTTTTAATGTCCAGATACATCATTACGTACTCGCATAACGTTTACTTCTATTTCAAGAAGCAACCAGAATCTAACAAACAAACAAAATTTTTATACACTTTTAAAGTTAATTGTACGTGTTATAACTTAGCATGAAATGTATTATTATTATTATTATTATTAGGTCTTTATTGTTAAAGCATATTTTATTAGCATCAAAATTAATACTTATTACAAAGGTTGACAGATGACAGAGGAAAAGATGAACTAGTTACAATTACGTTAAGTTACCGATCTGCGTTCCGATGAGCTACCACCTCTGAAAATAATTACAAGCGATTTGCGTCGTAGGGGCAAGCAAGGGAATTATAAACACGTGATTTGTGTTGCTGAAAAGAACATTTTTACGAATTAAGTCATTGAAATTGAGGCGCGAAAAAGAAACATTCAAAACTTGTTAACAATTACCCCGCCTGACTCTAAATTCTAGTACTATTTGTCAAATAAATAAATTCAAATCAAGTACCAATTTCTCCAAGAAAATAATTTTTTTTAAAGAACACCATCCTATTTTATTTTTATGTTTCTTCAATACATTATGCAAACGTCAATTTCAGGCATGTGAGAAAACTTTCTCATACATTAACATTGGTTTCAGCTTCACAAAGTACATGACAAATTTTCATAAGTACAAGAAATTTCAATATAAAAAATAGACTTTGTAGGAACTACAGGAGTACACAGTTAGCGTCAATAAAATATTATTATTTTTTCCATAGCTAACATTCACTAGCAGGTAATGAACCTGCAAAATAAGTATTAATTTCGCGAACCTGAACAGAAAATTTGATAAAAAACTCTTCCATAGTTTTGAAAATAAAATCAATCCAGTACTGAAAAACCCGATTACGGCGATGGAAGGAGTATTTAAACAGAGTATACAATGATAAAAAATTGTTCAAGACAAAAAAATTAATCCAACTGATTGCTGATGGACCAATTCCGGAATTCAAGAAAGTAAGTTTTCGGTGTTCAGCCGAAAAATGTATCTGTCTGAAATCCTGGTCAAACAAATTTTGTACAATTTCTCTTTTTTCTTTTAAACAATATTTATGAAAAAACGGTGTGAACAAAAAGTACTATCTTAAAAATATGCTTTCCTTTCACAATTTAATTCAGAATGATGGCAGTCTAAGTATGTATGCAACTTAATACACTTATAAACTAGGAATGAGTACAGTAAAAAAGTTGAACATTATAATTCACTTTCATTTCCTACTCATGTTATATTCCATGAACGATTAATTTTTTTTCGAGCACTTTTGTTCAAATAAGCGCTCTTTAATGGGGTCAGGCAGTGTAATTGTAAACAGATTTTGAATGTTTCTCTTTCACATATCAATTTTAGTGTTCAAGAATGAAAATTTCCACGTTACTNGTTACTCCACGGTTTTTACAATTACGTTACTCCACGGTTTTTACAATTACCTCTCATCTATTTTGATACAAATGTCCAATAATTTTGTGATTAAACATAGCTTATATTTAATTGATCATCAGAAAGACCTAGACTCCAGAAATGATTCTCCAGAAATTTGTCATCAGCTAGAACGAACTAAAATTTTGTTATCAATTCTTTTCAGAATCTTTCAATTCACCTCCCAAAACTGACAATTAAAAACACATGAAATGTGTTGTTTTGTCTACTCTATTTTCCCCTATGCCCACGAGCAAGAGCATATCAATGTGTCTCTTGTGGTTGGCTCTAAGTATGTAACTTACTGTAGAAGAACGTTTTCCAAGTATGGATTTTCAAAATATTTACCTGAATCTCTCACATGTCCTCGTAGAGATATGGAAATCGTTACAATACATCTTCGTTTCCACTTTCTTATGTTACCTTCTCTTTTGTCTTCTTATTTTTTCTTTGTGTCAACTCTAGCTCTTTCCTATCGATCCATTTTTGTATTTATGGTGATCAAACATCTTTAAATACATACAGGGTGTTTCTCCACGTACAAACAGTAGAATCGAGGGGAAGTAGAAAACATCAATGCGAATCAGAATCACATAGGAAAGCAGGCTCCCAAATGCCGCCCTTAAGTGGTAAAGATACAAAGCAACGACACAAGATAGAAAGCAGTATTAAGCGATTTTTTTTATGCTGGGATTTCGGTCCACAGCATTCAAAAGAACCAATTTCAAGTCGGTTATTCGTGTTGATCGCACCCGCCCCGTGTCCTGCATCGGAACTTAAGGATCCACATTCACACAGGTTCTGATGCACATCAGCAAACGTTTTCTTGAGTGGATCATTGAGAGTTCCAACAGGAACTTAAAATAACTAAATAAAACGTTTTTAATTATTCATTAAAATAGAACAAAACAATGGGATTCAATGCAAGTTCATTCACAAACATATATCGATTGTACGAGAAACTAATAGCGTAAGACTGCGTGAAACTAATAGCGTATGTTAACAGTATAGCACACGTATATAGCATATAACAACTAGATTTACAATTACCCTGTGCCTAGAAAAGAGAATAAACATGGAACTGAATTACAAAATTCAAAGAAGATAATATCAATGATTTTTAGTTACCTCAATACAATACTGAGAATAATTAGAAAAATTACTTACATTTCAATAAATTGCCTACTGTAGTGCACTAAACGCAGTGCACTTTTAATTTCTGGATAACTACTTCCATAAGGTTGTATTCCTTCAACTGCTTGGCTCAAAAGCGCGGAAATGCTGTATTTCATACGCAGTTACCAAATTCTAATTTTGACCATTGTTTTGTTTATTTGACTCACATATCGGCGCCCAGATTAGATGCTAACATTTATCCCATGTTTACAATAACCCGCCTGACTCTATTCATAATATTGCAAATCACTTCATTCAAATTAACTTCAAGAAAATTAACAGTTCAGTTTTAGTAACCCCATATGTGAAACGTGAAGAAGGGTGAATTTTCCTTAAGAAATGATTCGCATCTGAAGTATTCATCAGAATACATAAATGGCATTTTCAACTCGCACTTATTAACAGAACTCCTTCACAGTAGCTGACACTGTAAAAGGCGGTTGCAGTGCCCCTTCTATGACAAGTGCAAATCGACATCCATTAAACGAAACGATCCAACGGCGAAGAGTATTTCACTCCTGAAGTAATGGTAGTGTTCACCATCGCCAGGATGCCAAGTGAGACTTCGAATTTACTTAAGAATCAATTCGAACTAGTGTTTATACTTGTCACGGCAGCCAATTCTCATTCGACGAAACTTCTGCCGACTTTGCAATTAAAGCAATTTTCTAATCGCTACCGGACGTTACGCACGTGTAATCACCCCTTCAGACACGATGTGGCACTTTTAACAAAACAATCACCCGTGGAACACACTTTACGCCCTACATTACATTTGAAAAGACTATACTCAGGCGACGCCGTAGGCGAAGGATACGACAAGGGGGAGAGAAAAAGAAAACAAATCCGTTGATATATGAAAAAGAGAGCTAGGATGCTTAAAAATGAAAATCACAATATATTGTTTGATGCGCTATAATTTAACTGTTAGAACTCGCGGCTTGCAACCCTATATTACGTAAAAGGTGGTTTCCAGGCGGCTAGGTAAAAACCGGGCAAGCAACACAAAGAACAGTATGCCCGCGGGGCCTGCCCAGGCTGGCGCACGGCCGAGGTTTAGATGCTCCACAGACAGATGAGGAGGATCAAGCCGCCCACAAATTCCTCAACATACACAACTTAAGATTCCTACCATAACATAAAATTGAAGTCTTGATTTACTGAACGTAGTATAATTACTCCAAGTGTAACTATTCACTAATAGTTCAGAACTCGCAATCAGTTTTCCAAGAAAGCAGAGTAATGTAAAAATATGATTGTTCCATACCAATCTTCCGACCTTTTAACAGTACTGAAACTTAAATCAATCGAGTGAAAATACTTGCCATACACAAATATTTAATTCCATTTCATTAAATCAGCAATTACTACAAAACGTAAACTTGACGGGAAGCTTGACCAAGAAACCAGAAGAAAATTGGGACAAAAAATATTAGCAAAAAAATAATCTCTGCTCGTGAAATTTCCAACATCTTCCTTCAGCGCAATATCTCTCGTACTTTCCAAGTTCCACGTTTCTCTTCCATAGACCAGAAGGTCCAAAAAGAAGTCTTGATGAGCCTTTTCCTCAATATTTAGGTTAAAAGTTGCTTTAGATTGGTTTAAACGAGTTACTACATCTCGTATCTACATTTCTTTATTATGTAAATTCCTCTCCTTCCACAAATATAGCTATTTCGTGAGCAAAGCTAGGTATATATTTTTTTTTCTCTTCGTGTACCAATTCATCCAACTATATTTTTTTATTCCTCTCTTCTTATATTTATTCTTCCCCTTCACTTAATTTATTGTATTATTATACATGTAATTTAGAGATGTAAAAAAGAGTAGAAGGCATAACAATGTTGGAAAAAAAGAATTGATTTCATTTGAAGAGGGTTTCAAAAAGGATAATAAATGATTAAAAAATCAAAATAAATGAAATTTATTTGTAAACCATTCCTCAAGACTGACAACACAGGCATTTGACACAATCTTGTAAGTAAATCAAAGTGTTTGTCACGAATTTTTCTGTTTGTTTTAATGTTTAAAAAATTTCAGACTGTACTCTCCGCTTCACGGGCAGTTCCCGTAATACCTCTAAAGAAATTAGAACATTTGGTGTACTCGTCACATCCACTGAACTGTAATGGCACATAATATTGTGAAATAAAAAGCAGACTAAACGGTAATGTGCTGTCACAAACTTCAGTTCATAATCTCGTTGTTTTCACAGACACTACCATAGGGTCACCAACATCAGCTTCCAACTACTACGTATCCTAACTTTTTCTTATCACCACAACTGTAGTTTCACATGAAATTTCAACCCCCCATGGAATTACAAACGCTCACCATCCTCTTCAATAGGCAAATTCTTTTCTGTTAATATCTGTGCCCGCGTAGAATTAATTATAATCGTTACTTCAATGTACACTCGGTGTTGTAATCGGGCAACCGACAAAACAAATATCAGCGATCACATCGATAGGATTCAACTTAGGTCTTTATTAGCCGAGAATAAACAACTGTGACGGGGCATTGATTGAGCTATTAGCAGGGAACAATTGGAAGTGCCACTGGAAAAACAACTTCCCTCACTACTTTTAGTGGCACAACAGAGTCATAGGCCATTACAGAATAATCCTAAATATCACGCAGAAATGTAGAGGTAGAGGGGTAAGAAGTAAGCATATGTCATACATGAAGGAATGTGCGTTTGGAAGTTGCGCATTGAGGTGGTATCAGGGAAGGAAGGTATGAAAATCACACGAATAACAATTTACGCAGCGGATCCCTAGCTTTCTGCTAGGGATCGCAAATGCGCAATCTACCACATCAACGCGCAGGTTTCGAACATTCATTCCAATGCGATTAAGAGAAATGCCAGATATTTAGGATCACCCAATATGTAGCTTATTAGCCAGAAGTCACAGCGGATACACAGGTTGCTCACGACTAATTGTGGCTACATGACTGGCTCGATTTGCATTGTAATTTTCTACCACCAACAGCGTCCCGATGCTCTAACTTTTCCAACAAGGAATATGTGGGCGCATACGCACAATGTAACTGCAGCGACTCATTCTCCAGTTTCTGCACCGCGTGTTCGTACGCATTATGACGTCTGTCATCGGTTAGCATTTGGAGCGAGACGCGTTTTGTTGTGATTGAACATAACCCCACAATCTTTGACAAGAAGAGATAATGGAAGCACGAGTAATTTCACTCAGGAATTTGTCAAATGCCTACAGTATACAGGGAAGCTAGTGATCCTTTATCTAAAAATTCCCTGACATTTTCTTGACTTTCCCTGATCAATGGGGTAATTTTCTCTGACTATTATCGCACAATATTAACATGCACGCAAAATTTCTTTGACAATTGACAAACAAACATGATATCTTGGCTTCCGGGTTGTTGCCGCGTCGTGACGCGACAACAACCCAGAAGTAAAGATATCATGGACACCGGCTGCAAAGGCCTATGATAACAGAGAAACAAATATTCTAGCAGGTGAAACCTTATAAAAAAATAAAGTAATTTCATAAAAGGAAATTGTCAATAATGCATCCATCATTCTCTAACAAAGCGTTGTCATTTAAAAAATACAAAACAAGCACACTTATCAGAAATATAAACAAAACAAAGCTCGGTGTTTGACTCAAGATTTGATTTAAGTAGCCTTCAGCTCATTGAAACAACGTTGAAGCAGCGTGAGAACGTATCGATGGCTGTAGGCGGAATGGCTGGAGCTACGCGAGCTTAACCCCGCGCAGCAGACACATGACAATGTCATGCTACCTCCTCATCTCATCACTACCATCTAATTTTTATTCTTTCGCTACGCTGAGTACAATAATACGTGTGTAACAATTTTCCAGGAATCAGGGTCATCTAAGTTATGGTGCAATAATGACATTTCTGGTCAGTGAAACATATCTGCCGAAAGGAGGAAATAAGAGGTAGGATTGGAGTCGCAGACCACTGTTCCACGCTCCAATAGCCCTCGCAAGTAAAGTTGCCATGAACAATATCTCAAATCTAGGAAAAGGAGACCGAAAACCCCGGACGTTACAATGAAAAATGATTTCTACTCTTTGTAATAATACATGAACTTGTTATTACGCGTCTTAAAGAATAATAAATAAAGACGTGTTTTCACAGTAAGAATATGAGACTTTTAAACAGAATTCAATAGACCCTTCTCTGTATTGGAAACATAATAAAAATCAAAAACTAAGTACAATTCAAGAAATGACTTTCTCATTTTATTATTCACAGAACAAAAAACAACAAAGATCTGAAGTGTTAAAGACTGTCTTTTGTATTGTGCAAAAGGCAAGACACCCATCGTTACGAAAAGAGTCATCTTAAAATTACAATTGCTCCATAATAGTGTAATTGTAACTCTGGTAACAATACGGGTCGAGTTTGCAATGGCATGTGCAAATTTCGATTGATCGCGACAGTTATCTTCGACATACGGTTTATTTAAACCCGAACGGAGAAGAAAACCTCGCCCGAATGCCCTTGAAACTAGAACGAATCCAGGAAACCCAGACGGATAGCAACCCTAATCGCAAGAAGTGTCAACGGTGCTACTAGTTCTATCACGTCTAGAAGTAGGTCAGCCGGAACTGCCTCTGGAGCTGTTTCGTTGCACCTGAACGGCAATAGCTTCGTTCAAATTTTGGAGTGTTCCAACGAAATAGACGCTCCAACCACAAACTTGCTCCAGTTGGAACAGTCTCGCTGTCGCTTCGATGCACTGGCGCTAACAACAAGTTACCGGTTACTTTCGCTATTAGTCAGGCAGAACTTCCGCCTTTCCATGAAAAAACTCACGGAAGGGTTATTGGGTTCCTTAAATCTTTTCGAAGAAAATAATTTGTGAATTTTTTTAAATCAACGATTGTTAATGCTCTTAAATTTTCTCCCCGGTTAGTGAGCAAATTCCCCGACTTTTCAGACTTCTCCAGAAACAGAAAATTTCATGACTTTTCCCGATTTTCCCGTTCGCTGAAAATCAGGCACCTAATCAGGTACATTGAGAAGCAAAATTAGCGACTCAACATTTTCTGTCATTTGAATTGTATCATTGTTAAATTTAGAATTAGAGTTCTTCCATGTTTTTTTCTACTCTTCTTTTGTGGGGGGGCGGGGTGCTAAGGGCTCGTCAATGTCATTAGAGCCCTTGCAGGAGGGGGAAAATTCAGTTTTGCACCGTAGGGAAGTGTCGTAGTGACTCTTCCCCGTGTGGAATTCGCCGAATATCTCGATCATATCCACTAAAAAACCCTCCTGAATTCAACAAATATCCAAACACAAAGATGAGAGAAAAGAAAAGAAAACAGTTGCCAAACATCAAAAATGAAATAAATTCTGAAAACTATAATTTTCAAACTACGGAATGTAAGAATAAAAGGAAAGAAGAATGCAAATTTAAACCCTACCGAGAACTTGTGGTAGGAGCCCCGATCTACTCATAAAATTCAATAGATTATTAACATCATCCGTTTCAATTCCGAGAAGTATTGGCAAACCTGCAGCCATACCAATTTGTCTCCGTAGTCTCGTGTATTTTCTGCAATCAGTTAGTAGGTGACGCACTGCCAGAAGAGCTACTCACAAACGGGTTCATCAAGTAGCAAAATATACCGATGAGTGAGAGGACAATGTCCTATGCGCAGACGGGTCAGCAAGACCTCGACGCGCCTGGCTGACCTACAGGAACTGCTCCATGACTTAACAAGGGATTTGATACGTCGGAGCTTATTCCCTTCAACAGCCAACCACTCATTGTTCCATTCACTCAGAATCCTTGTCTTGATGCAATTTAGGAGATACCTTTTTGGAATAGTAAAGAAATCCTCGCGATTCTTGAGGCATGCCGCCTTCGCCGAGACGTCTGTTTCCTATTTCCTCTAATTTCCACGTGTCCGGGAATCCAGCAAATGTTCTTTCAATCACTTTGGAGCGAGAAAAGCACTTTCTGGATGTTCTGGATCAGCTCATCAGCTTTATCACTTGCTTGTCTGGATTGCTTGAGAATCAGAGCAAAACTGGAAATTTGATCAACAGGAGCACTTTGTTGATCGCATTGTAACGTTGGGCACAACGTTCCTAAGAATTGAGTAGATTCCACACTGCTGAATTTTACCACGAAACGCTACACATTCCAAACGGTGACTTTCAGATAAATACTTTACGATACCTAATGGAAAATACTTCTTAGATATAGGTAGTCCTCAACTTTACATCCGAAAACCAGAAAAACTACTAGAACAGGGAATCGTATAAATTTAATATAAAAAATAAACTCACATAAGTCATAACATGAATACAACTTGGAATATTTGTAGCAAACACCCAGACATCACTGAATTACAAGATATACACTCTTGCACTCGTGTCCCCAAGTTCTGTCACTGAACCTGAGTGACAAGCTCTGACCACTCGCGCTCAGCAACTCATTTCTTCTCTCTCTCCACCCACACACTCAATTGTCCTCCTACTTGATAGAACTCGTCATTGTTCGAAATTGCATTCGTAATTGTCCCATAGGAAAAAAGTCACTATAACTATATGCATTTTCACAATGTCAAACACAACAATGTCTCCATAACAATATCACCTCATTTAGACCATCTTATGAAATGCACATTTCTTAACGAGTCCGACCAACACCAAAATCTCACTTCTCTAATAAACTGACTTCAACCTCCCCCGATAGCGTTGCAAAACTCCGTGACGTTACACGCAGTGCACTCAATATTGCGTGACACTCAGTGGTGTAAACGCTGCACAAGTCGCCAAGACGGTAGCCACAGGTCTTACGGGGGAACACCACAGGTCTTACGGGGGAACACCACGGTACCATCGGTCTGCTTCTACCTGTCTGTAAACACAGGAATATATAACCTGTGTTTTACGAGGATTAGGTGGAAGTATACCTTCAATATCGCGGATGGAGTGTTCTTCTTGTCATGATGCTGAAGATGGAAATTAATCTTCGGCTTGTGCAAAGCCCAAGGAGGAGTCTTACTGAAACCTTGATTTAAGACATCAGGTGTGCGTATAATCAAATATTACAAACTTTATTTGGAGCGATATCCAAATAGTTTGGTTTCTCTCAGTCTGTTGCTGTACAAACGAATGGAAGGATGAAATACTGCGTTGTGTACCAGATTGTCAGGTAAAGTACGCACATGGGTATAGTGCCGAACATTAGTAGTCGCCGGAGGGAAAGTGGTGGTACGTCACTCTCGGCATACAAACTGGGAATGGGACTAGTACGGTAGACTCCAGTCACAAGTCGGATTCCTGCATGATGGACACTATCCAACTTTTTTAAATAGCTTGCACGAGCAGAGCTCTACACAACGCAGTCATAAACGAGCCGAGATCTTATGAATACTCGATAAAATTGCAGCAAGGAGGTGTGATCAGCGCCCCATTCCCTGCTTCAATTGATTCAGAGACTTTAATGTTATCGCTCTTAGGTCTGTCAGATGTTCAATCTAATTCAGTCTTGATCAACGATTAGACCTAAGAATTGTACAGAAGGATAGAATTTTAGAACTTTGTTTCCCAGGGCGAGGTCAGGCAGGAGGCTTGGTCTCCTACAGCGTGTTTTCTCAGCAGAAAGATGAAAGTCAGTCGTCTTTGACCAGTGGTACAATCTAGGACGAGTTGGTTTTGTCGCTCAGCACCTGTGACACTCTGCGATGAACAAAAGATAATAAAGTCGTCGACAAAAAGGGTGTTTGACTAGATCCTTTACAGCGGATGTTATGCTGTTAACTGTCACAGCAAATAAGGCCACACACAGACTGTGCTCTGAGGACTGTTCTTTTGAAGGAGATCCGAAGTCTCTCTTCCAATTTGTAGCGGAAGGAACGTTGATCCAAAAAGGACATGAGCATCAGGGGAAGTCGTCCTCTAAATCCCCAGGCATAGAGTTGTTGTAAAATGCCATGACGCCAAGTAGTATCATAGCCTTCTCGATGTCATACAGAATTCCGAGATTCTGATGTCATACAGAATTTGGAAGAAAGCATCAGAACTGCTGTTTCCAGGAGACGTTGTCCAGGGTGGAATGGAACTTCCTGAAACCACGTTGAGATCGACTCAGAAGGTTATGCCTTTCAAGATACCAGACGAGACGTCGGTCTATAATTCTCTCCAAAGTTTTACCTACGCAACTTGTCAAGGCAATGCTTCGAAAACTACTTATGGCTGTCTTGTCTTTTCCGGCTTTTAGTAGGGGAATTAGCGTTGCTTCCTTCCATGAACTGTGGAATACTCACTCGGACCATGAAAGATTAAAGACATCCAGAAGGTATTCTTTCGATTCTAGACTGAGTTGTCTGAGCATTTCATAGTGAATGGAATCGGGGCTAGGAGCAGTGTCGTGGGCTGTCGCTAGAGCTGATTCAAGTTCCCACATCAAAAAGGGAGAGTAGTAGGGTTCCCAGTTGGTGGAACGGAAGTCAAAGATGTGCTCTCTACTATTTCCCTTTTTCTCGCGAAATCAGGATCGCAGTTTGCTGTAGATGTTAGGTCAGCAAAATATTCAGCTATTGCTGTTGCCATTTCTCTGCTGTTGGTGAGAACCCGACCCTGATAATTGAGCCCAGATATCAGGACTCGAGAATGCCTTCCAGATATGTTTTGGATTGACTCCCATACTTTAGTGGACGATGTTGTTCTCTTAATGGTGTTTAGGAACTCTTTGCAGGATGTGGATCTGGATTCTTTGATAGTTCTGCGCGCTTTTGCTCTAGCAATCCGATATGCGGCGAGGTTTTCCGGAGATGGACTAGCCTTAAATTTCCTCAATGCTCTTCGCCTCGCCCGAACGGTGGAATGTCATGCGTCGTTCCACCAGGAGACATCAGGTCTTCGGGAAAACATGTTTCCGGAATGGATTCTTAAGCGACTTAATGAATCACCTGGGTTGGATGATCGACCATCTCTTGGGCATTTCCCGTTTCTCTGAAACTAGCCAGAGTGGTGCAGTGTCCAGTTAGCCTTTCTGAGAATCCATTTCTAGGGCTTGCATTCGGGAACAGTCGCACATTCCTGCAAGGACAACCACATAAGATGATGGTCGCTACCATACAGATCTTCTATCTTCCATTGGAAGATATCAGCAACTTCAGAACAAATTGACATGTCTATAGCAGACCATGACCCCGTGGCAAACGCAAAGTGGGTCATCTCCCCGGTGTTCAGTAGACACAAATCTTCCCGCTCAAAGAGACAATTCAGCAGTCGGCCCCTTGGGCAATAGCTCGACGGGTCCCACAGTACACTGTGGGCGTTGAAATCCCCGAGGAATAGTCGAGAGAGCTGGAGAATTAAATCCCTGAGAAAAGTCTCCGAGAAATCTCGTGCCGAAGGAAGCTATATTGAACGCACGGTCATAGCTGGTATGCTGTGAATTGTGACTGCCATAGCCTGGATTTGAGTTTGTAAGAGAACGGGTGAGGAGAGGATAGCGTTTCTAACAAACACGGCAACTCCACCTCTTTCTCGATCTCCCGTGGTGTCGTCATATCTAAAGCCGATGTATCCCCGCAGAGAAGGAAAGAGTTCTGGTAAAAGGTGTCTCTTGCAGGCAAATACATTTCGGATTGCGACGCGCTGAGAGCTGTAACTCTTAACGTTGAGTTCTACAGCCATTAAGGTTCCACAGAAGTATGGAAGCCATTACTATTTGGAACTTCCTGAGTCGGGCTCCTGACTGTATTTCCGCGTCACCGTCGGACAATGCACAGTCCGACTCGGAGGGCACAGACGTTCTTTATACGTCCCCGCGACTTGGACAGTGTTATTGTTGGTTGTAAGAAATCGGCAAGGTGCAGGGGTTTAGCCCTGGAACCCTGATTTTTCTTCGTCTGTTGTTTGGTACTGTACTTTTACAGTGCTGGGTTTTTTTGTGTGTTGAAGTAGAAGTACTGGGTTCTGGCTTCGCGGGAACAACTTGAACTTTCTTTCCACAATTGCACTAGCATGTGTTCTTTACAACAGGAGTTTTTGCTGCGGTGGAGTAACTGGTAGAAAACAGGGTGTAAAGCCCTGTATTTGTTCCGCGCTTCACCTTCTCGGTGTCTTAATTTCCTGTACTTTCTTTTCTTCAAGAAAGAAGACGCACTCCCTGCTCCATACCGGGTGCCTGTCTGAGTAATTAATGCATTTGGCAGGCCCCGGGCATGAAACGCCGAGATATTGTACCTCCTTCCCGCAGGTATCACGCCCCTTACACAATGTTGTTGTGTGCCCAAACCTCTGGCACTTAAAACAGCGCAGATGATTCGGAATATAGGTCGGAACGAATGACTCCCTAAATTCAGTTATAACGACAAAACTCCCCCTGTACCCACCACTAAAGCGAACAAAATTCTGTTTGATGCAGCAAACTACATTAAAATTGTAGCCTCGAAAAATCCCTAAATTGTTTAAACCACAAAAATTCCTCCCAGAATCCTTAAATTGGACTTTCAGTTTCAGTACAAAAAATCCCCCCACTCAGTATCAAAAAAGTCTTCCTAAATTCTACGATACTAACAATAATTTCAATACTCCTTTATGCACTACAAATTTTTTCTACTACACTACTTTTTTTTAGTTTTATCCTTGATTGCCCCCAATAAAATCTCTTAGAAGACAGTACAAAAAATTTCCACGGAAGTCTCAAAGAATGCCTTTCCAAAATCAGTGACAGTAACAATGTTTCCAATCCTCCTGTACGCGCTACTCGAACGTACAAGATTTAAAAATATGTAGAGTATATTTAGTAAATTGCACAATTAGAAAATCATTTCAAAAAATCGCCTCACAAAAAAATTAAAACAGCTAAAAAGGTAAAATTAAAAAAACACAAGTGCAAAACAACTTGTACAATGTACTCCCCTGCCCCGTTGGACACCACTGGTTTTCAGTCATTGATATCTTCATAGGGTTAAAATAACGATCGGATACTTTGAATATTGCTTGCATTGAAATCGAGAGTTCCGTTACTTTGCTTGTACACGTATTTTGAATATCCCTGCCATGAGTAGATCGTTCCATTCCTATCCATGCACCCACTGTGTTACGAATCATCCAAGAGCTATATATAAGAAAGTGTTATTTATAATCATGTTTCGGAAACTTTTATCTTCTCTAAAATACTTTTCTACATCTAATAATCTTTTTAAATGACTTCCATTCTAACATATTCAAAATATACCATTCCAAAAAAGAACAGACAAACTGTGTTACGGCTCTGTTTAACGTCATGTGCGTGTGTGTTTGAACATTTTCTTTCGGCACTACATTTGCTACGACAAAACAATGGAAATCTATTGGAAATATTTGTTCAAAATGACACAAAACATCGGACAGCCGTAATTGATGACTGCTTTGAACTGCACATGTTGAATCGCAAATGGCAGCAATGAGGTTCGCCAGCAGAAATGAGCTAGACGGGACAAAAAGACGAAGAATGATAAAAACAAAGAGTTGCCGTACAGTGATGGATAGCATTATGCCGTAACTTGTGGCAATTATTTTGAACAAGGTTTCGCTAAATTTGGTTGAGAATGCCGCGAGTAATGGAATCTTCCCTTAAAATGTCAAAAACGAATCCACAGTTCTTGTTACTTCAAGATGGATAGAGGTGGGGCGGCGATCCCGCAGTTCTTCGGTGTGATTGTGTATAGTTTACACAAATTTGAAAACAGCGAAATACCAACATTATTATACGTTCTTTTTCATCCAATGATAATCTACCTTTATATCTCCATGAATGGAAGAGTGTCAGTTTGTCTTTTATATACATTTAGTTTTATTTTTTCGAGCATGATGAAATTTTGCACACTATACTTCACAACCAGAAGAAGATCGCTGTCGGCCAAAAGATTTCAATAAACCGTCCCCATTACGTATTTACCACCCCTTAATACATAATTTTAGTACTTCTTGAAGAAATATTACAGTTGGCATTAAAAAGAAAAGGAAAGCTAGTGTAAAAATCAAAATTAGATCAGAAAGTTGAGAGGATATGAGGTTCGTATGATATTTACTACGGAAGGATTCATCGAAATTTGTTTTAAACGAGCGAGTGTTGAAATGTGGTTGTTCGTACTTTCAAAATTCGAACAATTTGCGATACCGTACCAGTTTCTGTGGGTAAACGTGCTATTTTTGTCTACACAAAACTATAACGAAGAGTTGACGGTAACCTAATCACCTACTCTCGGACAACGCCAAGTTACTTCAACTTCACTATTTTTGCAAGGGTTATCCAAAATGCTAAGCATCGCGACTAACTAAATTGTACAGCACAACAGCGAGTGAAGAATCGCACTGCAGCATTCATCATGTAGTATGAGAAACTAGGAACAGTGGTAGCAGCAGTTTACATTTTGTTGTCAGCCCCTCTATACTCCCCGCTCTCTTGGTTGTCCATAAAACTTTTCGCCTTCCCAAAGCTATTTCCCAATCATCACCACTGCAGATACACGAGATCCCACAATGCCAAATTTGGTTCTACACCCCGACAAAATGAATTCTATCA
This sequence comes from Laupala kohalensis, assembly GCA_002313205.1. Lineage (NCBI taxonomy): Eukaryota > Metazoa > Arthropoda > Insecta > Orthoptera > Trigonidiidae > Laupala > Laupala kohalensis. Next base: position 27,583 of record NNCF01126063.1, read on the forward strand.
AAGAAAAAATAAGTACTTGATATATTTTAATTCAGTGATTTAATGACAATCTTTTGGAACCTCTTCCCAGGGATACTAAGCAGCACAATGCAAACACACCCAGACCAAGCACAACTTACAGATGTTAAGATGCTCTAGGCTGATAGTCCACTTGTCTTCCTCCAGTAAAATGAATTTCACCAATACATGATGTAATTAAAATCCATGTCTATCTTCCTCTTCTTCAATAAACCATATAGGGTCATATTTGATAACTTTAAAACATACACATAAGTATTACCTTATATGTATTCTTAAATTACATAATATGAAAATTATACAACCTTTATTATGTGTGTTTTAAAAGTAACAATTGTGTAAAATTTTGACTTGTGTTTCTTAATAGCAAATTAAAATCATTAATTAGTTGTAATAACCATTTTGAGACATCTGACATAAATCAGTTGAAAACCAATTATACTGAAGTTGACTTTCAGTACTTCATTGTAATCTTACTTTATCATAATAATGTATGAGATAAGTAGACAAATATAATACAAAAGTTCTTAAGTAATCAAGTTGTCTGGGTTACGATAAAAAGCGAGAAATTAAAATTTTTCTAAAGAGTTTCAACAAAATGTCAAATTTTCATGCAGAATCACAAGACACGAGTTTCCATCCAAATATATTTTCTCAAAAGAAACTAATTATAACAGAAATACACTTTCGAATTATATCTTCAAAAGAAAAGTGTTGGACAAAAACACTTTTAATGAGTATCACAAGTTTTGTTTTCTTTTCCCTGGCCTAATGTCAATTTTCACAAGATTTTCTCACAATATGGCACACTGTTTCTTTCACCTCTGCCGTTGTCACAACCAAACTTAAGGAAATAGGAATATTTCACAATTTATTGTGAATTTAAAAATTTCCGCCACAAATACTACAGGTCTGACAATACCATTATCATCATAAAATGAACAACATTTGCATTATTTATTATATTATATTATATTAAGCTATCATTAGTAGCAATATGTACATTAACACTTCTTTCTCCATCTCTCCAGTTTAGCGAAAGCACCCAAGAAAACAGTTTATGTATAATGTGAATGAATCTGTCATCTGCTCATAGTTACAGAATTAGACTACTCTGGTCCACATCTGCATGCGTCATGCTTTGCTCAGTCATCGTGGAATAAAATATTCTTGCTCATTCCCATTATGTATCAAATTTTAATTGAAACGATTCCCATAAACTCACACAATATATGAAAAATACCTATTTATTACACCCTTAAAAACTTGAAGCCCCATGAAGCCACATTTTCAGCTTATTAGTATATCAGGTCTTAACCCTGACAGACTAGAAACATCTGACTTCCTCATTTCATTTTAACATAAATGATTTTTATTTATGAAGGGGTATTGTCATGATAAGCTGAAGGACTCATTCATCAAAGCAGAGAAAAAATGATTACAGATGTCAACATTACTATCATGAGCTTTTTTGCCATTTCTCACTAACAATTCGATATAACCTCTGTTTTCTTTCATACACTGTTAATTTCAAATATCTAACAACCAATTAGGGTTTTTGTATTTCACAATAAAACAGGTAAAAAGGAATAAAAATTATTGGTGTGTTATTCTGACTAACCGACGTGTTCTTCAATATAGGGAGAAAATAATTAAAGATTGGAACTTCCTTTCGTATTAAAAGGCCCGCTATGAAAAAGTTTCTCAAAACTCCAATTTTAGAAAAGTGAAATGTGACCTTTTGAAGTTTTGCAATACTTCACAAAATAATTGAGATATATCTCATGTTTTATAAGTAAGTGTGCCGCATTTGTCTAAACTAAAATATGAAATAGGATTTAACAGTAACTTAATAAAAATACCTGAACAATGCTGGTTTCCTCCAACAAGATTATTAAAAAAACAAAATGCCACATTTTTTACATGTTTGTAAGAACACTCACCCAACACTTCTTTAAACTTTATGCACGTATTGCAATCGCTTCAATTTTTCATTGGTTACGGTCAGGATTTTTGGGTACAAATTTCATATGAAAAGGGAGGGGAAAGGTGCTAGAATAAGGTAAAATGGGACAAAAAGGTGCTGATTTACTCAACTAATTCAAGAAATCATCACTCATTAGGAGGATAAAATAGGAATCTATAGTACTTCAAGACATTAAGCATCTGTTAATCATCAAAATAAGACTGTTTCTATAAGGAGATAGAAGTTTAGTAGATACTAAGGCTTACAACATACACAGAAACCAGTTGGGTAAACTTCATATTCACTTCACAATACACTTCTATAGTAACAAACGTACATTCACGAACAGAACTAATTCCAGTGATAAAAGATATAATGAAATACATTGTGACATTTCCACTATCATGTCCATTTATTGCAATAAAGTGAGAGAAAGAGGATTTGCCTTACACTAAATTATTTTCCACTGTTGTAGGAGTGCTTTCAGTTACTGAAAGTAGATAGGCATACAATTTGCACATTTACTGCAAGCTGAGGACACATTGTTAAAAGTTATGTAAAAATTTGATATTGATTCAAAATCATATATAATGAAATGAAACTCACGTCATGTCTCTTAAAAATGATAAAATGCACTCTAGAACATTATCAAAAAGCTGCAGTAAAACGGAGAAATAGAGGATTGTGTGCACTGTCCAAGGAATGGGGATATAAGTCCCAAAAAAGAGGGAAAAGGTGTTTAAAAAATGCTTCCTTTCTCACTATGAGACAATTTCACACTGTGGTATCTTCCCAAAGAGATTTAATTTACCCTATGGAAAAATGTGCACACTTAAAAATTCTAACCCTAGATATAAAATAATTTTGCGGACACATACGTCCATGCATGCAAAGTTAATTTTTAATGGCACCAGACTGAAGATTTAAAACATTGTATATAATTTTAAAAAGCATTGTATGATGAAAACAATTCAAAGGTCATTATAAGCTGAAACTCAGCTAGGAATGGAGAAAATGATGAACCATGTTCAAAAAATATAAAATAGTATTAACAATAAATCATTATACACAACCAACAGATTCAGGGTTTTAAAGCAAGATTTGTTACTTGACCTGAAGACATAACTAACTATTNTTGAGTCCCTTGCTTTCCTTCAGCTGTTAAAACACTTCATCTCTATATTGAAAATTCAAATCTAACCGTGTCAAAGTATTTTTGTAAGGTTTTTGAGTGGANACTATTGAGTCCCTTGTTTTCCTTCAGCTGTTAAAACACTTCATCTCTATATTGAAAATTCAAATCTAACCGTGTCAAAGTATTTTTGTAAGGTTTTTGAGTGGAAAGCCATAGTTATGCATCTCATATTTAAGAATAGTATGAAATATCACTCAAGTTTTTATTTCCCAATTATATGCAAATTGCATTATTGTAAAAATGAAATTAAAAGAATTGTTCCTTGCATGTTCAGAAGAATCAATAATGAATAATAAGTACATTAAACATAAAAAAGTAATTTCATATTACAAGATGAATATTTAAATGTTCCCAATTGTTCATAAAAACATGTTTCTTCTTCATTTATCATAAATGATGAAACTAATCTACATACAAAAAATAGTCCTAGATTTCTATTATGCCGATTGTCCCAAAGCAAATCTGTATAACACAGGCAGTATTCTAGCTCTTACTAGGCAATTTATGCTTGATTACAAGTCAATATACAAATAATTAATTTATTCCTTCTTCTAAGAACTATATTGAAAAAAACGAATGTTAAGTGATATGTGTGAATCATATATCAAGAATTTTAAATAAGTTTTAGGAGACATGCATATTTAAAGTAAAGAAACCATTTATAATAAAATATACATTTAACAACAAAAGAGGACTTGCTTAATTAAAGAGCAATGATATATATGCACTATAATATATATAAAGCAATAACAAGTAAAATAAAACTATTTATTTGCTCAAATTTTACTTTCCTTCCATACATTCAAAATCATTTTTCTATTCTACTTTATATCACACAGCTTGATATTATTTACAACTTGCACAGCAAGAACCAGTCTTCCTCAAGGCAAAAGCCTTCGATACTAACAATAAATCTGCTTTCAGTCGTATGAACGTAACTAATACACGATTACCTAATTCAAATATCACAGGCTCTAAACAAGAAAAAACAACAAACCAAGTAATTCATTATTCTTAGTAAAGAAATATCAATGCAAGCAAGTGGCTATAACTTGGTGAGTAGCCTGTTTGATGAAAACCAAATACTAGCATTTAAGTGCCTGAAAAAGAATTCATTGCATTAAATTACATTCAAATTGAATATGTACAGAAATTATTATCATCCTAATTTTCAAATAATGAGCAGAAATTATAAAATATTCTCCAAAAAACTTCATCCGAGTTAATTGATAATGTACCAGTACCCAAATGGAAAGAAAGGAAAAGATTAATCAGTTACAGCAAGAAATAGAAAGTCAAAGAATACCTTTGTTTGAACATAATACAACAAAATATTTTTTAAAAACAATAGAAAATGTCATATAATATTACCATAAACATATAAGAATGTTATTTTTTAATTCAAAGCTTTTCAGAATACATAAGATGATGAGTACCATAGCCGAAGTTTTTCAATTCATTTGCACTCTGATAATTTTTCTTTTTTTAGGATAACCCTTTGCCATCATACACTAATAATTAGCATTCAAGTTGTCAAATAACGTACAAACAACAAATTTTTCAAAACATTCAAGGGAACACATTTTGAGATTTCAAAAAACAAAAAAATGTCAGTTCCAAAATTAAAGAAATATTTTTACTGGCTGTCATAATGTAAATTAAAGGATAGCTCATTTAACATAGAAGAGAACTTTACCAATTTTAGAACTCTGACAAATTGTTTTCAATCCAAAGCTGTTCAAACCATGCCATTCAAATTGTACATTGTTTGAATTTTTGGAAGTCTATAGCTCAAAAAATCCTAAATTTTCAAGTGCATAAAAAAATATAAAAATTTGTCAAGGACCAAAATTGATTTATTCTTGGTTAGTTTTTTTTTGAAACGACCCCATTAGTTAATGTCAATGTTGGAAGATGTCCTTATAGTTTTGGAAATGACACCAGTTGCTGAAATTATGAGGGGAATTATTAATCTTCATTGTTTCCATATAGTTTGTATTTCTGTTGCAGGCATTTTATATTTTTGAGTTTTTGTCTCATCTGCCTCTTTATTTAAACTGATATTATAAGGAACAACTACATCAATTAGAAATGCTTTTATTTAAGATTAGTCAATTCATATTATGTCCAGCTTGTTATATACTGTTGCCTGCAGTAATTTGCTCACCCCATTAAAGTAAAGTCTTCCAGGAGAGAAGGAGATTTGTATTTATAATAGGGTAAAACTGTTTCAATCTGGTTGAATGTTTGTCAACTATTACAGCCACTTTATAGTATCAGAATGTGTATTCTGAAGGGGTGACTACTTAGCTGCACAAAATTATGTTACGGATAATATCATTGGTGTGACATGCTCCACACAATCCATGAAACATTCGCATGCATCTTATTCTTGAAATAATATTTTTTCCAAATATAGTGTCTTTGAATGGATTGAATTATTTTATTTTTACTATTATTAAATGTTTTAAAAGATGTCATTATTATAAAAGAGTTCTTTTTGCAATTTCTGGTTGGAATAGCTTGATCCTGTGTCAGTTGGTCATGTTTCAGTCATAAAGTGAGTCTAAATAAAAATTAAGATAAAAGTATGAAACATAATTGCAACATCTGATATCCTATATATTTAATTTTCATTTGAGTGCATATATTTTTTATGATATTAAAATTAAACTTAAAGAAACCATACCAGAAAAAGAAGGGTAATTATGAGGTAAAAGTTCTAAAATAAATGTCAAAAATTTCCTCTAGGAAAATTAATTTATAATAGAATGAAAATGTCACACAACCTATATTCTTGCAATATATATTATTGCAATAATCATTATTTCCTAACTTCATGTATAGTTTCACATCCCTGTAATTTTACTATTATTTAAGAACTTTGTTCCAATAAGATATTTTTATAAATTGTATATTTTTATGGTTTCATAGGGGAAGTATGAAATTTCATAGGTGCATGTAATAAACACTTAACTATAAATGTCAAAAAAATCTACATGCTTCCTAAATGCAAAGTAATCTAATTCGACCTCCACATTTTTTTTAATAACCAATTTTTTGGGTTATAAAAATTTTCATTATATAAAAAAATAGTTTTAAAAGATCTTTAATCTGAACTTTTCTGCAAGAATGAATTATTTTGGAATGAGTATGTCTGCTAGAATGTATTATTGTCTACACAGCAGATATTAATAAGAAAAGTTCAATAATACTCATCAATACAAAAAAAAAGGGAGCAACAACTTTTAGTACTTGCATAATTGTGCAAGAAAATTATTAATTGATTAACAAAATATAATATGGAATATTTTAGAATAAAATTAGATGAACATTCAAGGACCATAATATAAGAAACAAAAATGTGTGATCACATGTAGCAAAAACCAGATAATTAAGGATGATTATGTAAGTTAAATAACCCATTATCTGTCATGCTTTCAAATGACACCGAACAGTATGTGCCCTGTCTCTTATACACATCTAGATGTGTATAAGAGACAGGTCAAAGAATACCTTTGTTTGAACATAANCAGACAATAAAAAGTATTTGTCAGTGTTCCAGAAAACTGAGATAATAGTTGCTAAAGTCAGGTGTTAAATGCCATCCATACACAAGACCGATTATGGGTGAGATGTTGGCGCAACTGATAGAGGGTTAGGAATTAAAACACATTCAGCATTTGAAACATAAAAAAAAACATTCAAGTTACAAGAAACAAATTAATGACAAATTTCATACAAAAACAAAAAATACAAAATTACTATCAAAAATTTCTTAAGGTACTAAATATGTTTCCATTACCATGCATTTCAGAAAAATATTATATAGCTGAGGCAAAACTAAGTATAATTAACATACCTTTAATTAATTTTTTTTCAGGTCAGAACCAGACAAAACCTTTCTTCATGATTATTTAATTTTAAAATCCTTGGGGCCACATTGCTCAATTATTAATTTCTCGCCAGCATATAATTTGCCAATAACTGTCTGAAAAGTTTTGTGAGTTAAAATAGATCGTAAAGAATAAATTTAACAGTCATATAAAAATATGGTTTTAAGGTTTAAATGTAAAAATTATAATATTCAGATAAACTAATTTCCTACCATTAGCTAATTAAACAATTAAATAAGAAATATTTAATTATTACACTACATACAGTAAATTATTTCTATTACTGAAATAATATACCTACACCTGTTTTAAAGAAAATACATCCAAATACCAGTAAACAAAAATTTATTTTTGAAAGTTAAATCAGAGCAAATTTGAGAGTGAAGTTAAATATTAGAAAACTCAAAATGCACTACTGCAAAAATAATCAAAACAATCTGAGATTTCCAATAAAAAAATAATATTCCTCACAACTAAGCAGAAATTACTCAACAAGGATGTAACATTGTGCTATTCATACAACAGGTCTTATTAAAAATAATACAGTAATATCAAAAAAGCAAAAAATTGCAACACTTCATATAACATAGCTGCTACTATTTAAAACATCTTGTCCCCTATCTTCTATTCACCTGACACTTATTCTTTTCACATTTATATTATTTATTTCTGGCAACATAGTCTTTAGCCAACAATTATTTCCCAATCCCACAGCATGCCAATCATATTTTAATTTCAACAGTCAGTCCTTTCTTTTTAAAGCTGTTTTATGGCAATACCTTTATACTCTAAACTATCATCTAAATTGTCTAAACTATTCTTGATTCTCAGGATCACACTTTATGCACCATAAAAAAGAACACATATAAGCCAACAAGATCAACTTTTGTTAGCTTCATGGGGAGATCAGTTTCAAGAATAAATTTGAATTGAAGGTAAGGGCCCAACTTCACCTCCTGAACATTTCTACCTCCATTTGGTCATTGAAGTATACATATTATCCTAATCCCAATGAATCAACATCTAATATTTTCCTCCTATTTTTGATGTCATTATAGAGTCCATCAGTCATGAAGAGATCTTTCATTTAGACATGTTCATATAAAGAATGTGGGGAACACGATCAAATTTAATATTCTTCTTTAACAATCCACCACCAGAAAATTAAAAATTTGTCATTACCTGCTCCACTCTACAGATGGAGTATGTACAAACAGTATATATTGAGCACTGTGTAAGAGGGAGATATGGACTGAAGTACACTTGATACTCAGCTTGCAGTGTGTGACTATATTAGCATAGTACCAGGAATTGTCATAGAAGATTTTCCAGATGTCAAATGAGTAGAAGAATCAAGAACCATTAGACATGGTCCTCATAAACCATATCAATGTTGAGGACACATAAAATAATTGGAATTAGGAATAATTAGAAACAATAAAAAATATATGAGATGTACTAATTTTACACAGTATATTGAAACAATTTTAATAAAAGCAAGTTTTGGTCACCTCCTACAACTAAGTGACCAATCATGGTACCGCTCTTCTACTCATTTCACATCTGGTGGTTGTCAAAGGAACAATTGCAAAATAACAACAGAAGAGACGGGCATTCAGCACCCGTGCCCCTTCCACCATAGTAATTAGTAAAGTATTTCTTCTATCGACAATTTCACAACTTACATCATTTTCATTGTTATTTTTACTGAAGCTCCCTTTGTGTCTATTTACATGCTATTAGCAAATACAACAATTAACAACACCTGATTAGAATGTCTTAAAACTAGATTTACATCTTCTTACACCCAATTATAATGCTACCGATAAGAAAGTCTTTAAAGTAGATTTACAAATTTCTACTGTACATTCTCTGTAAACATAGTAACTTAGAGAGGGCTCTAACGACATTGATGAGCACTAAAACCCCACAAAAAAAAAACATTGTAACTTGCACAATTCGCAACATTAAATCAAGTTTCATGATTCACCTTGGGCACATTAAGTTACGAAAATGATTGTATATTTTATAGTGTCTATGAGTCAAGTAAATAACTTCAAGCAACATACATATAAAAATCATAAATTGTAAAATTTTAAAGTAAAACTAAATAGAGAGCAAATATAATACTAAAATAATTTTCACCTCTAGGTCAATTCATTATCTTTCATGAAAACGCACCTGTCTTTTCATAATTTCCAAGTTGTCTGTGGCGTATTTAAGGAGAGTGTCAAGTTCCGTCTGGTTTTCCACTTTCTTACTCGCACGAAATCCATCCCTTATCCTCCGTATAGCATACATCCTGAAAAATATTAATAAGAACTTAGAAATGGTGCGAGGAAATGTCCTGAGACAAAACGTGGAAGAAGATCGAGACATATCCGATAAAGTCACGTAAATAATACATTTTATTTAAGACAATAACAATTTAATAAATTATTATTCCCTAACCTCAGTCACCCAAAGTACCCTTCGAACTTCCTTCTTGAAAATTGATAGATCAAGAAAGATGCATACCAATAAGATACTTCCAGAACTCACCTGAAATTATAAGACTGAAATTGAAATGCTTCTCTCATCATTGTTTTATATAATTTTAGCACACCACTCCTCGAGGACGCCATACCTCACACAAGTCCAGCTAGCCAGCCCCAACCTGACTGGGGTAACCGTGGCCAGTGCAAATGTATGTGAAAATCGCGCTCGATAAAATACTACAAACAGAACTGCGATAGTCGATTCAGTCGATATATCGAATGAAGGTGCTAGCGCGAATTCCCGATCTCGTTGTAGCAGCATTTCTCTTTCGGTCGCGCGGATATTCTAAAAGATAGTAATCATTATCATAACGATCAAGAATAATGACGCTGAAAGACAGGAATCTCAAGTTGTTATAAGTTTTGCTAAGTTTCAATTAAATCAGCCAGATGCCAAGTAGTTCAGATGATCTGCCAGATGCCAAGAACAGAGATTAAGAGAGGTTGGACTCAGCCTGGACTCAGCTCAAGCGGTGGGCGTAGCGCTTTTATATAGGCGAAAAGTNAAGCGGTGGGCGTAGCGCTTTTACATAGGCGAAAAGTAAAAGTCGATGTTTATCGGGTTGAATTAGACAAATATCGCAAATTAGTCGAAATCATTACAATATGACATTCCTATTTAACAGGGAAACTATCATAACAGTTAATTATTTACTCTTTAATTATAAGAACATAAACTTCAATTTCCCATATAAGAATACGTGATTTTTGCCCATTTGATTCATTAACCTGACAATCAATGCGCCGTCCGATTGTTTTGAAACAAAAGAAGTATTAAACTTTATTTTTTATCCTTTGTATTCGCTTTTAAGAAATTAAAATATTCGTAAAACATCTTATTTTAAACTTACGTAACAAAACTATCGCCGACCCTTCTAGCAGTTTATTGGTTCTCCGAGGGAGAGTGCCAGCGTCGAAGAAGCAGTAGTGGAGGCACAAGGACGCGTGCAAGAGATAAAGAAATTGGAAACTT